>NWUY0304733247.1:1859-70437 GCA_004151065.3 Larix sibirica
TGAATGGGACCGGAGTTTGCTAGGATAAATGGGCTAAAAGAGGGTAGAAAGCCCCGCAATAAATACGGGAATACTCTTATATTGACCCATCAATCTAGAGACGTGACGTTTCTTATAAAAATACGTATGTTGGTACTTACTGTCCAAACCAATAGGTTGCCCGTCAAGGATCTAAAACAGTGTATTTTCCCATTCGTCATAACTATATCCCCCTTGAGAAGTAGTTAAGCTAATAAAACCCCCTCCATAACCCACCTGTAATTTGCTCCCCCATTATTTATATTGGGGCAGGCCAGGGCAATAAATTATTAAAACCTATGATACGGAAGCTTAATTAAAATTGATCCTTCCTTAATAGAATATGACGGGGCAGCACCATATTAACACCGATCCAGTTGGGTAACCGCGGTCTTTTGCTCACCTAACTCTTATTTAAGGTGCTTCTCTATTTTTATCCTGCACATATCTATACAACCATTCTAGTCTAGAACGGTAGGAATAGTATGTGATTCTTACGTTCTATGGAGGTAGCAATATTACTTTCCTTGTCCTCTTTATTATATCTTCTTCACTCGGATCAAAGTGTGGACTAATAAGGGTAGGGCCCTAAAAAGATAGAGGGAGTGAAGGTAAGTGAACTGCGACGGAAAAAAATGTTTTCGTTTCTTACTAAATAGCCCTCTCAATTTTGAATTTATAACCTTTCTAAAATCAGAATAATCCCCTATATAAAATAGTAAGGTAAGGGAGCTCCGTCATCATGTGCTTGAAGGATCAGTCTATCAATTAAGTGCCGACTAAAGCCAAGATCCGGCCCTCGAAAGTCAGGTGATATAAACCCTATTGGTTCGTTCCAATTGAGTTCCTTATTGTTACTTTTCCATGGCTCGATTCCGACTGGTTCTTTTTAGGATCAAGGCGCGGGGCGAGATGCAAGTCCCATTGAGTGAGTATATTGTATTGCTTCTATATATGAATTTGCTCTAACCGCCCAATAGTAAAGATGCGGTACTGGTTTGCCATCCGCAACTGGATGGAAGAGTAAACCAGCTTGTGCTCCAGCTGGCAAGTCAGTGAGCTCCCACGTATCATTCAATCTGAGAGCTGCCATTTCCTCCTCATCCATTGCACTTTTCCACCCCGGATGGAACAAGGTCTCCTGATAATACTTAGGAACCGCAGTGGATTAGAGGGACAAAGCAAGGTTCCAATAGGTGAAGGATAAGTTTGCGAAAGAAACAAAGTGAGAAATCGAATTTTTAGTACAAGATCGCTTACCTTTACGAATGGCGATAGGAACATTAGAGTATCATAAGCCATAGAGATTGGGTTAAAAAGACAAGGTGGATCTGTAGACGTCGATGGAGACTGATGTGTGAGCGGAGTTTATGTTGAAAGAACATCCTTCACATTCCTTCTCGTCTACACTTTCAGGGGCTGCTCTTGAGGTAGAGTAATTGAAGGTGGAGAATAGGACTCGCTTGAGGGCACTTGGATGAGGGCTCTGACCCATAAAAAGTAAGAGTAACAAGAATAGACGAAGGAGATGAATGAACTTAAGTAGCCTCCCCCTTAAAGAGCTCCGCTACTATACTAACTTAGTTCAATTAGCTTACTTTCCTTCCGACCTTGCCATGCTTCTTCCTTCTCTCGATCGGGCTACTTTACCCGACACCGCTTTCTACCTCCTTTACTCACTCCTTTATAATGAAAATCTCTAATTTATTATTCCCCGCTTAACCTTTTGTTTTTTAAACAAATAGTGCTCTGCTAAGTGTATTCACACAATGTAGTCTTTTGCTACGGGTTTTTCATAAAAAAAAAAAACAAAATACCATAATTATAAAACCCCTCCTTGCTTTGGTCGTACGAGCATATAAATCCCATAGAATGAGGCGAAGATCTGTTGCAAGCAAACTTGGTGCCTTCGCGGCAAATCTGGTAGGCCCTCAATCAATCACACGGGCAACACCCAGCACATCCCTTACTGGCATTTCCCTTATAGCAGGAATGCAACCCATGTGTCTTTCGATGATACTCAGGTACATTGTAAGTAATGCATCATCTGAAAATTTTGATATAAACTTATGTTCCTACGCGCGGTAAGTGATTTCGAGTTTTGAGTTCCATATTGGTGGAGGACTCTATCACTGGGTATAGGTAGAATTTGAGATAGAGAGTTCGATAAAGAGTTTGATGATGTATAAGGGCCAGGGTTATTTTGAGGGTAAATAGGTATGGCTGCTGCTATGTGCTATGACTGGCACAGAAACTTGGTATCAACTATTATTGTCGGGATTCTTGGCATTGAGCGCATTTAAACCTGGCGTATAGACCGGTATAAAGTGATCGACTCTTTAAATTGACGCAAAGACGTACAGGTAGCATTGGATCAATCAGCAGTTGTTAGTTGCTGCCCGGCCATTTATTCTCAAAGGGGTGGGAGAGGAGGTGACTAACATACCCTTAAAAAATTGAAATGATTCTAGTTCCCACACCTAAGGGGGATCAACCAATTCATAAATATCCCCCACCGCGTGACTACTGACTGAGCCATTCAAAGTAAGGAGGTACATAGTAAAACGCCATGAAATGTTAATATTTTAAAGCGTAAATTCCAATCTTTAGTTTAGTTTTTTTTTTATTTTCGCGGGTTCCTCGAACGCGCTAGGCAAAATATATCCCCATCCTTCGGACCTCTTCTCACAAAACTCCTGGGCTTTTTTCTATTCAGGGAGTCCTATTATCACAAGTGGTAGCGGGTCCTTGTAAAATCCGGTGGGTGCCGCCATTTCCAGCCAATAGTCAATCAGCGCCGGCCGGTCCATTGTAAAAGGGTACTCGCCTATAAGCACCAGTCGCAGATAGCCAAGAGTATATCATATGGTTAAGCCGGTCCCCAGACCTCCTGAAAAGAAGATTTACCTAAATAAGAAAGTTTAATTAGATCTTTTTTTTATTTGTTCCAACGCAATCCAACAACCCTGGAGTCTATGAAGCAGGGATTTCACACCTCTACTTATGAAGTAAAGTCTATATGCATGCATAATATATGAAACCGCCTATAATATATATATATAATGCAGAGGTGCACCTAACACAGTAACTCGAGACCATACCTGCCTTACCTGTATGTCACCACTATGGGAGAGATTCCATGTTCGAAATCAAGGTAACGTCTTGATACAAGTCCAGGTAATATAGTCTAACCCACTAAGGAGAGCCATAGCTTGCTCGATGAACGCTCTTTATCAAAAAGCTGGGTCTACAATTGATCCTTCCACACGATAGTAGCAGCAATGATCTGGGTATCAATCTATCCGGTTTTGAAGCTTCTGTCCTTACTTGACAACTCAATACAGGTTTGATCCGCTAAATGGCTGGTACTCAATGCAGGGACTCGATCCAATAATTGATGCAGTTGATGCCGCCGCTAGTCAATCCCAGTAGGCAATGCCATATTGAATGGAGGATGTATTCTTTTCTGTTTGGGAATCGATCTTCTTGTAGACTCTATGTTTTTGCTTTTAAACCACCATTCCCATGTTCCCAGAGAGAGCCCAGGTTGTTAACAGACGATATAATATATGTCCGCCATACGTTATATAGTGAGTGTGCCTAGCACGTTAGGCAAGGAAATGCTTAAAAAAGGCGATGGTATCTTTTCAAGATTTGCCAAGGGAATAAGGCAGGCAGCTGGGGTAAGTATTCAAGATGGGTGGTCCGGAAGACGA
Organism: Larix sibirica; assembly: GCA_004151065.3. NCBI lineage: Eukaryota > Viridiplantae > Streptophyta > Pinopsida > Pinales > Pinaceae > Larix > Larix sibirica. The sequence continues at coordinate 5,594 of NWUY0304733247.1, forward strand.
ATGAGAATGTCCACAACATCTACCAGGAGATAAGGCCCCGCCACACTTACCAGTCATCATTCATTACATATGTTGATGCATCTTTTGAGTAGCATAGCCCAATTGATTTTAAGGGAAGATTAGCGTAGCAGGCAGGGGACTGAAAGCGCTCAGCACATAGTGTCATAAAGAGCGGTAAGGTGAAGTGGATGTCTGGAACATGATGATGTTCCCGTGCAGGGGTAGGGCCCCAATCAGTGAAGATGCCTCACACATTGGATTTTATTCCTTGAAAGATTGTTTCTTTCTTATTCCTTCAAATATTGTTTCTTCTCACTTAAACCTTCTCAATCCAATCTCATTAAGAGGTCGCACGGTACCAATGCGTCTATAAGCTATGTGAAGCACGACCTACCTGGCTGTAATACCCACTAGAGCTAGAACAAAAATACCTAGCTAGGTACGTGAACCGAAAGCCCCAGTTACCAACAGTGAGCAGTTAACCTGATCAGCAAATCTTAAGCCCTATGTTTCGGTGGGCACACTGTGTTAAGTACACAGTCCACCTTTTCCCACCAGTGAAAACCTACCTGCCTGCAAGGATATTGCTGCTTGCATTAGAGAGAAGATCTTGCTATCTGCTCTTTATATATTGCTTTTTATTAACTTAATCCAACAATACAAGACCGTAATGTGAAAAACTAAAGTCACAGTTACTACTTGGGATAGCTGACCAAAGATGAACGGGATGGAACCGTGGTCCTATAAAGCTGAACAGTACGGAACACTGTGACTACTGAGACTAAACCACTATGAACAGTACGGGACTGAGTGAGTGAGGTAAAGCCATTGGGTCTACAATAGCCACTAGTCGATGGCACTAAATTCTTGTAGAGTAAGACATCAGTATAGGGAGAGGGGCGCACACAACTGCTGTCACATCCTCCGGGAGAGGTAACCCTTTCACTTATACCGAGAGAAGAAGAAAACAAAAAAGAATAATGTGTGTCCGTGTTGTTGTGTTAGCATAATAAGAAGTTTTAAGGAACCCGTGTTGTTGTAAGGAGGTATATATCTAATATAAGATGAGCATCTCTGGTTGAATCCATCCATACCTAAGTGGTGCGGTTATGTCAACAGACATTCATAAGCTTGCTTCTCCATTGTTTCCAGCGGGCTAAAATGGCCAGAGAATATATTTATAGCGTAACTGTGTTCATTTTCCCCATTCTCATTCCTACCAGCAAGCCATTTATTTATTGAACCTGCCGGGGTTGATTCGACACAGTCAGCAGCAGTAACGAAAAGCAAGTAATGACAGGTAATTTAGCTTAGAAAGAAAGGTTGGTTATTAAGACGCCAGGTTGATATAAAACTGAAATCCATATATGCCAATTTGTATAGTAACACTAGTAGTAGGCGGACCATTGGTGAAGAGTAGGCCCGGTGAAGATCCAATGACCTTAGATATGCAAGTGAAACCTGTTTCTAAGAGTGGAGATAGTAGAACTAGATGCTAGGAGGAAGGAGCCGCAAACAATCTAACTAGGAGCCAAGTATATATGCCATATCATATAGTAACAAGTCTCTATGTGAGAATCCAAGGTATACTTATCTATGCAAAATCTAGTATGTTAGGTGCGGACGTAGAGCTAGGAATCAGCTATAGGAGCTCTAGTAATAGCGATTGCATCGAACCTTTTTGCGAGGCTAGAACGTAGTGGATCTCCATCCACCAGCATCAACATGGCCATATCATATCATATATGTATGATTTCTCTGGACTGGTTTTGGAGACAAGTTAAACTATTAGAAGATAGAAGAGCCCAGCAAAGTAAGTGTCTTAGTGCTTAGCCCAGTCGTGTTTCTTAGCGGAGCCCATTGGAGTGGAGACTAACATTGAATTATTCTTTGTTGTTCGAAGTTGTTATAGAGAGATAATCGAATTGAAATATAGATAGAACCTCTTCTAAGGTTCAACGTAGGCTGGTCTCACGTCTCAATGCGCGATATTTTCTATTAATGTTTTTGTGTAGAGATCTATATAAAGGGCAGTGTCTCCGCGTCCAACTTATGGCGCATGGCTAAATAAACAATATGCTTGTTTACTTACTAGCATATTGATTGAAACATGCCCGATTGCTTCTATCCCGATCTCTCTACCTCCAAGACCTTGGCGCCGATTGAACCACTTAGATCGTGGCTTTACGCTGCTGATATCGGCAAGAGCAACGAGTGATTTATTTATCTATTGATATCTCAGGCAGCAAGCTCAAGAAGCCCACAATAAAGTTGATCATTGTAAGTTAGCCATTCGATCGACGGGTCTCAATTGAGATCTCAGTCCGGCAGGTGGCAAGATCGAAGATCTATCTCAGGGAGAGATAATCTCTCAGGCGGTAAGTGCTTCTTTTTATTATCTTGGGTCTGACAGTGAAAAGGGTAGCTCTGGAGGGTATGGATTGAAAGGGGATAAGGGGGTTTTTACAAATAATCATAAACCTTATTGAATCCACTCCTCGTTATGGCTTTGGTGTTTATGAAGGGCAGGCAGGTCTCCCATCCCTCGGATTCTAGCTAGCATCACGGGTAGTCTCGTCTCGCCTAAAAGCAAGCTGTGTCAAGTTCATCGTTCGCCTCCAGTTCGAGAGAGATACAAGTAGGTATCAATTTCTATTTCAGTCAGTCAGGTTGCAAGGTCGAGTAGGGAGAGATCATCTCTCAGGAGGGATATAGAACGGGGCAGCAATATCGATACGGACAGGTATCAATCAAGAAATAATATAGTTAGCAAGATTAAAGATTTCAGGTGGAAATTTATTATTTAAGCATGATAGCTTCTGTTACTCATTACGCTTATGACTAGTACTAAGCCCATATTCACTTGTTAGTTATGCTATCCTATTCAAGCTAGTTTATACGAATGGTGTTAGCAGTGTCATAGATAGTAATGATTATAGAAATAAGTATAACCATAGAGTAGTAGTTACTAGTAAACACATAGTTCTTAACCTCTTGTTTAGCTCAGTTATAGAAGCTCATCAACATGTTACTTATGTAAATACTTATGAGAAGTATGATTGAAACAGAATCGATCTAAATACTATATATGTGGTCTAGCTTAGGTATAGCTCGTACTTATTACAAGTATAAAGATTTAAGTCATCTGTATAAATTAACACATAGTAATGGGAATGTAACTGCTTACTAGTATGTAGAAGCTTAGTCATGTAACAAGGATCAATGGTTATAGCTTACTTTATTCTGTACTTGATGATTACGAATATGCTCATCTTGGTTACTATTACTAGTGTTATTATGGTTGAGTAACAATGCTAATACTACTAGTGTTATATGAGGTTAAAGCAGATCACCTTATGAATCATAATGGTTGTTGTTATCATCGTACTTGCAGTAATGAATTAGCACGAGATTAGATTGGTAAACAAGTAAGCATATGTTATACTTAATATGCTCGTATTAAACTCTATTAGTAGTAAGAGATATTCTCACTAAACATATGGATATCATAGACTAATAAGAGGATTACAGTTTATGTAGTATGGTGCTTACAATGGTTTAGCTTACGAGGGTAATGTAAGAGCTTAACACAAAGACAAGTATAAAAATGTATACATATTAGTATGAAGCTGATACTATAGATTACCTATATCACGATCTTTCCATAGTAATGGCACTCACTTAGCTTATAACAGCTCTGTACTTACTATATCACTGTATTTGCAGCTTTGATTATACCTTATAGGTTAGACAAGCTTAGTTTGGTTCCATATTACACTACCTGTATGTACTATATAGAAGTAATCCCATAATGATTACACATAGTATGATTATATAAGCTAACTAAGAAGGGTACTGTTTACACCTTGTTGAGTCTGATGAGTATAAGTATTAGCATAATATATGAACACAATAGGGTTAAGTATGAGCTTGGTTCGAATCCAAGTAAGCAAATGAAGCTTAAGTGATACCTTAATATTCACAAACTTTCTATTCCAGGTGGGAGCTTAAAACCTTACCCCGTCATCTAAGCAGGCCCTCACTAACTTACTGTTCCCAGATGGAGGAACATATCTCTTTACATATCTAGTAACCTACCTATCTATTTACCTATCTATTCTTCTAACCATCGCTAGTCCTTATTTACTTGGCAGGCGCTGTTCTTTCCCCTAATACCCCATTAATTCTTGCTGCGATATGGCCCTATCCTTTACTGGTCACCATATAGTTTTTTTCACTCCCTCTCTTTGAACCGCATTCAATGGGCACGAAAACGCGTTGTAGCTTCACTTAGACATTGTCACGACGTTCTGGTGTTACGATAACTCATGTTGTTTATATACGTATATAAAATAAAGCGCTTTCAGCATAACACCTGATCTTCGTTCCGGTGTTAGCTTTTGGCTATTCCTAAATGGCACGTGTGTATACATGGGTTCGATAAAGGCACCGAAGGCTGCGCGAGATGACGGACGAGATTCGATTGACAATTATACGTTCCCTTTCATTGCTGCTATTATATACGTAATTACGCTTTCCTCGTCCTCCCTATGGTCAGTCCGTATTGATTGCTTTTGGTTCCCCTGTGAAGCCCGGACGTTTAACCCTTTGGCTTTAACTAACTTTGTTGGCACTTACCTTTACTATTACTATAGAACTCTTTACCCGGACTTTTCACCCGTTACAGAGGAAGCGAGCAAGCTCAGAGAACTTTAAGTCCGGACACAGACACAGCCGAACAGTCAGCCATTGATTTCCAACCATTTAAGTTCCTGTCAGTAGAAACCTTCCAGCATGTTAAATCGAGATGCCTCTCTTAGGGTTCAGTTACCAATTTTATGTACCCAATCCCATTGGTTAGAAACCCTAGCCTAGGCAACCCGATCTAACGATCCTTCGTATCGGGAGGGATATACTTCCCACTCGGCCATCTATAGCGTCATGCGTTACACCGGCTACACGGCCATCTATAACTTTATCTGTTATAATACCTACTAAGTAGGTCTTGATTCCAAGGAGTGAAAGAAAAAAGCGCCTTGAAAAAGGTGTAATTTATATATCGGATGGCGAGGTATAAACTTTACCATAGCGCAATCGGGGTAGGTTATGGAAGCAAAACAAAAAAAGGCAGGTGGATAATTAGCTTTATCCCAGCTTATTTCTCTGCATTTCCTTAAATAGAAGAAAAATGTATGGGTAGGCTTATAAAAACAACTGAGCACAGCTTTCTCTATGGTTTTGTATTGATCACACATAAAAGGGGTAGGCTTGCTCACTCCCATAAATAGTATCGGGTGGAATCTCTAGCTTTCCTAGCAGCATATCTAGTTAGCGGGTGATATATGTTATGTTTTTAGCGGCTCAATAACCAATTTCTGCATATCGCGTTATAATGAATAGTAATAACGGACAGGCTTAGCAACAAAAGTATGGGTGGTACAAAAACCGCATCTATTGTATGATGCTGGCTTACCAACACTATTGCGGGGGCTTTACCGACCGAACCCGCGGAACCACAAAGACAGACAGACACAGACAGAGGCTGGAGTAGTACTACGGATATGCTTTGAGGAAGGACAGAGGCTTATCACTGACTTTATACCGCCTGAAATAGGGAATTTGAGAGGGAAGCTTCTAAATTTTATTCTCGATTAAAGGGAAAGATAATTAGGCTTATCTTAGAAACAGTGACTTAAACTCCCTATAAATCTACTTTTACGTACGCCCAAGAATGAATGCTATGCTATATATATATGATATTATTATTTTACCGCTTGGCATTGGCTAATATCTCTACCTGAAGAGAGGTCCAAATCTGAAATCGAGTATCGATCTTAAAAGAGTGTGCGCGAGAGGCCAGGTTGAAATGTTTTCCCTTCCCGCATTGGGGTAAATTACGTATATACATATGAGAGGTATGTCGCTCGCTAATGGCTCTGCCCTACTTCCTTCTTATCGTAGTTAAGACGCACATTTGCTTTGCTTAGACGTCTTCATTCCAATAAAAGCCCAAGTGAAGAAAAGAGTTAACAGGCCGGTAAGATGAGGCGCGAAGCGGTAAAATCAAAATATAAAAAACTGAGTCGCTTCGCCTTCCTATGTGATGAAAGAATAGATCCTCCCTAGCTAGATGGGGTGCTTTCTAATAAAATCCCAAAGGTTAAGGTGAAAAGACTATAAATAGGCAAGGCATGGAGTTAGGTTGACCCATCAAAACTTGGATAACTATGCAATTTGGGTTCTGGTCGATAAAAAAACGCTCCCAAACGCGTCTTTCTAAAGACCAATTTTGTTGGGACGGGTTCGGAGGCATATTCCCCAGCGCCATCCCTGGACGATTTTTCGTTTCCAGATTGGATGTCACCGCATTGGGTTTCACTGCTGTTGGTATTCACCCTACCTCCCTGGATGACTATCGGTAAATAGCGCTGGCATTGAGTGATCGAGTAGAGAGATTGAGTGCATCACCACCTGGTCTACTGTGGGATCGAGTACGGGCATCTACACCTTCCTGGATCGATTGAATGAACACCTCTCCAAACCTCTTCATGGGGCAAGCGATAGCGATCAACACCCAACAAGTAGGCAAGTGGTAACCCGTCAAGTAGCCTACCCACCTTCGATCTAACACCTCTGGTTACTGTTCCTAGCAAGTAGCCTTTGCAGACAACACCTTTGGCGAGTGATCCCGACAAGCAGATGATCCCTTTTCTCGCAATTGGTACACCTCACACGTACGTATACATCTGCCCGCTTAGGGAGGAAGCAAGATGGCCTCTTTGTAGGTAAAAAGATAGCTCATCCTCATCAAACAAAGACGACTAATCGTTGACCCTTGTTCTACTCACCTCAACTACGTGGACTATGGGTAGGTCCATAAGGCAAGGACTACGCACACTTGGCAAAATACCTGTTATCAAAGAGAAACGCTCTAGAAGGATATATGTTATATAGCGAAGAAAATCCAGTTTAAGTGTCCCGCTCCGCTCCTTCATTTTAGTGCTGCTTTTATAGCTAGCTTCATTCACTTTCTGCCGGAAGTCAGACACGGAGTGGATACAATGCCTTTTATTTAACCGAGCCCCCTTTTTACCCATTAGTGAGTACTCCCGCTATTTATTACCTCCGGCCGGTCTTTTGGGGGTTATAAAACCATTCAACGAAGGGTGCCTCTGTCCTCTGTTAGGGCATAACTCTTATGTATGGGGCACCCATCCCCAGGATCTTCTTGATCAAAGCTTTTAACCCATTGTGCATTGGGTGGTATCGTTGCTCCGCACCTCTTGGATTTATTAACTAAAGCCTTACTACTTAGATTAGATTATATGGGCTTGGGCACTTAGAGCATATTATCTTTATAAACCTACTGGAAGAAAGATTGACTGTCAGTTGCACGGCTAAGTTGTTAAATCCTCGGAACTGTATTTTGAACTACTGCCTTATGATATGAGATCTTATGCGCTTGGGTTGACACTTAGGGAACATTCATATTTACTTCTTTAAGCCGAAAGTCTAAAAGGTTTACCTATTGCTACTATCAACTTATCACCTGGCATATTTTTACCTTGCATAGAGCATAGACCGGGGACGGCTTACAGACCTTATTTTGATATTAAAAGGCTCACTTGGGTGGGCATAACATCGCTATGAACCTTTAATTAACCTATTTTCCCTTTACTTTCATGTGCATGCTATCAACCTTTACCATCCTCTGGTGGCTACTGCCTTACCCTACTTAGTTATCCCCCAATACCAGTGCACGCGCGTTTATGTATAACAACATTGTTGGTTGAACCAGCGTTCAAAAACAACACTTGCTCGCAGAGAGGAGTCATGCTTAGTGAGTATACACTCTTATACTACCTTGCATGTTAATTCATCCAGCGGCTCAGGTGCTCCCTCCCTCCATGCAATAAGGCACGCACGGAGTATTCAGGAAGCACTTATCCTTACTTGGTTAGGTCGTGCAAAGAAAGAGGGTAAGTTGTATGTTCGTTTGCCCAAAATTACGTATATAAATAAAATAAAGCCCTAGAGCGCGCAGCGGTTAGAATTGGAGATAAGATCCTAATCTGAAATAGGCACCAGGCATGGAATGGTCGATTCAAAAACATTAGCCAGACGAGCATTTTCATAAGGCACTCCATGAAAAGGCCAGTAAGATGGATGTGTCCAATAGATTCAAAGATGAAGAATTTAATAAAAAAAACGAAGCTGTGTGGCGTTTGAAGTTAAAACAAAATAGGGTGCTTGGTTAATCTAGGTTGATAAATTGCGTTTTTCAGTAGGGCTTTAGCTAACGCTCCTGCATGTAAGGTTATTCCTTCCTCCCATCCATCCATAATTGGGGAAGCACTGGCTTCTTGAGCTTGCTTGCTATATTTATTAATATTATACTCCATGTTCCTCACAGCTAACCAAGGGACCCATTTGACCAACTGATGTTCACCCCTAAGCCCCATGTTTTACCTACAGCCGTAATCCCCGTGTTACCATCATCAACACCGCCAGCACACGCTACGGGACGCTGCGCTTCTGGACTATGCTTTCCCCGACCGGGCCAGGGAGAAGACTGATGGAGCTAACTGATGGATACACCCAATATGATTGACAGAACAAAACAGCTGATCAACACCTACACAAACACCATATCGGCTAGAGATAATCACGCATAGCGTTATATATATATATTTATTTACCGCTACAGAAGAAGTTCCCCTAGCAATTACTACGCTTCAACAGGAACAAAGCATCGAACCTTTAGGTTGCAAGGATCGATTTACACTCCCCCTGATCGCTAAGCTTGCCTCATGAAGGTTGTAGCACTATCGCTTCATCCCATCCACACCCAACCCCTGATCCTATCGCTTGAACCTTCACCGGAAAAGAGATGAATCTGGGGCCCCTCCCCTTAGGAACAACGAAGAGTGGAAAGCTACGTGGAAATAGAAAAAAGAAGATCCGGGAACCAACTAGATCTGAGTGGCCCGTTATCCATGGAGGAATAAAGTGGAGGTTTCACATCAGCATTAAGGATATCCATTGGCTACTTGAGATCCTCGGAAAAGGCTACTTTACTTGAGATCCATCGGCAAACAGAGCGAACTGCACCTGACGCATCACTGTTACTCAGCAACTCCCCACGAGGTGAGAGGTTTGAGCGATACCGATTTATATAGATAGACACCCAGAGACACGGATGATTGAACCGCATGATCGAATCGCATAGACGGATGAGTGGATACTTTGTGCGAGCGATAGAAAAGTGGATACAACATCTGGTCTGGTACAGTACCGGTATAGCATGGTACGGTAAGTATGATACGGTGAACAATACCGATAGTGAGGCTGTTTGTGATGAGTCCACGGGAGATCCATCGGCAACTTGATAATATACATTGGCTTAACGAGGTGAAAACGAGTGAGTGGTTGAGCAATAGACAAATCGAGAACGAGCCAATCGAGAACGAATCGGCCTATTTTCTCACTTCTCTTGGTTCTGACTTTCATCTTATAGTTATGTCTGTTGAGAATGAGCTGCTGCGTAGTCCTCCTAGTGTAAAAGCAAAATGACCTAGGCTGCGCCTCCAGCTCTAGAAACATTCAATAAGGGGTAACTACCTCTTTATTGATAATACCATAGATATAGATGTAGGGTCCCTAGGTCATCCTAGGAGCCTCAAGCTTGGGAAAACCTCTCCGCTCTCTGACCTGCCTAAGCGGGGATAATAAAATGGCACCCTTCGGCCCTCTTGTCTCACTTATGTATTATTACGTCTATAAAACATAGGAAGCACACATGCGCTAATTGCCCTACTTCCTTATCCTCCTCGTAGTTAATACTAAAAATAGAACATTCGTCCCTTCATTTCCATAAAATCCGAAGTGACTAAAAGAAGAGTTCACAGGCCGGCCGGTAAGATGGATTTGTTGGTTAAAAGAAAGGAGCACGCACGGTCGCACTTAAGTAAAGCAAGGTAGGCTTCAGAAAGTCAATAGTCAAGGGTCTAAGTGCCTAAGCAGCCGGAAAAGTAACAAAGTTTCGTGATCAGTTCAAGGTAAAGAGAATAAGGGTTGATAGCACTAAAAGTAAAGGTAAGGCTCTTCCTAGACTGCAGTGGGTGCCCGCTAATTCATCAATCGTATCTGGCCCCCCCACCCAATAAGTAAACTTAAGCCTGGCTGGCCCGAAAAGAGAAGATAGTGCCGTACCAACACTTCGTTCCTTGCCTCAAGCAAGTGTTAGTTTTCGAAAGGCAAAGCTCTAAGTTCAACAAGTCTGTGAGTCATCGGTATATGGCAAGTAAGGTTAACGCAAGAGGTAGTTGTTCTAGGTAAAACTACCCATTCATTCGTGTAGGCTAAGTAGCACTGCCCACCCAAGCAAGTTCGTACACTATCTGGGGTCGTCTGCCTTATCCGAATATTCGATGGCGGCTAGTGTCAAACTATAAGGGTACGTTTCTGGATGTCTCTCCTCTAAAAGGCGGTTTGTATTTTTGTATTTCTGTCCTCCCCAAAGAAGGCTGGCTGGGCTGAGTTCAAACTGTAAGTATACGGGTCTGATACCGTAATCAACCAACCCTTTTGGAACTCTCATTCTCTGTCCAAAGGGAGGGGGCTACCTAAATAATAGCAGCAACAATAAGTAGTGCCTAAAGAGGATTCCAACCAATGCTACTCACTTCCCGTCTAAAGGTAGGCTGGCTTCTAAAAAGTAAATATAAATGCTTAGCTGCTTGCTGGTGTTTCCTTCTTAATATAGGCAAGCTATCGATCTCGAACAGGATCTCGCTTTCGAAAACCCAAATATGGGTCTCGATCTGGAAAGTAAAAAGCTGGATCTCGATCACAAAGGTCTGGATCTTTGGCTGGTTCTCGAAATGGCTCTTGGACCGGATAAGCAACTGGATCTTTACGATCTAAATCACGATCTCTAAATTAAAGCTCTGGATCACGATATCGGTCACGAACTTCATAATCTTTGGCTCGATATCAAAGAACAGAATCTGGTTCTCTATATCTAAAATCCTAATATCTAGCCTTTGCCCTAGCTTATGGTTCCGGATCAATTGGATATGGAACTGAATGTGCGCCTGGAATGGGGTCTAACCCCGCCTTTGTTACCATCTTTGATTCTACCTATGATGCCTCTGCTCTTGCTTTCTCCACTCTTTCTTCCACCCGGTTGGCCTGCTACTGCTCCGCACCTCGCTCGATCTCAAAAATGTAAATAGTTATGATAAAACTCGATCCGGGACAGGGAGGTTATAATAGCAAGATTCTAATTTTGAGAGCGCTCACTGTCCTTGTCTGAGGAAGGGTGAGGAACGGTCGGATAAACTCGGCCGGACACTAGGAGGTATAAAAACACGAAGTATTTTCCCTTCTTATCTATTCCCACCCAACCGGGGCCCCAAAGAAAATGGAGGTGGCCTAAGTCCTTTTTAGGTCGGGTAAGAGCTTAACGCTCCCTGTAAAAGTGGGTGAAGAGTAAGAAGGTGGCGTCTGCTACCACGAGTGCCCCGGATACCGCTCTGCATGGTTGACTTGTGTCGGACGGAGGAAGGGGTTTGACACTCTTAACCTCCGATTGGAATGCGGTGGGGAGAATAAACTTCATATTGAGGTTTAACTTGCGGTCGTACATGCTCGTTAAGTAACACGCTAAGCTAGAGCGTAATTTAACGTCTGAATATTCTGTCTGAGAATAGCGCGATTTGAGGTTCTGAAAGAAAGAAAGAAAGGGCGCATATCTTCCCGAACTATTGAGATTGAGGGGAATAAATATAGGGGCGACGAAGGAGCCTTATTTATTTGTTTGGTCGCCGGCAGGTCCTGGTCTTACCTGATTAGCATAGTGTAAGGTCCCTTCCAGCCAACTAACCTTTTCCGGAAGCGCTGAACCAGGTCCTTCCTCCATCCATGCAATCCAGGGCATGTGGTGAAGTTCGTTGATTCTGGAAGCACTTACTTACTTTACGGGGGAGGAGTAGCAAGCCCAAGGAAGGGATGGATTGATTGATGGATGGTGTTATTACATATATAATAGCTCCACCATTCAAAATAAAAAATGGATTATGTGCCATAGAAAGAAGGTCAAGGAACGTTGAAAGACTAAAATCCTAAAGAAATAAAATAAAATAATTATCAATAAGAAATTAAGCAAAAAAGAAATAAAGCAAAAATCCCTAAGTTACCGGCCCTCAGCCTGAATACTTGGGTTGGCTCACAGGAAGGACATTAATCAGCGGTTAGGTTATCCCTTGAGTTGTTGACTTTTTGTATACTGCTAATGTTTTCACCTTAGTTTCGTTCTCCTTCTTTCTCGGGTTGGGGAAAGCGACTGTCATCACTCAAATAGAAAATAAAACAGAGCAAACTTAAAAAGCCTGATTTACAAATTGAAAAGGGGGCCCATTGATAGATATCGATAAATTCGGGTTAATGGCTGGCTCCCACCATTAATATAGTATATTCTAGTGATGCTGCTACTGGTAGTGCTTATGCTTCATCTACATCAACTGCTCGTGCTTATGGATATGCTGTTCTTGATGGTCAACAACTAGCTCTGCTTACGGGTATGCTTATGGATATACGACTGGGTACGGTTAAACTGCCTATGCTACTGGGTCTAAAGTTGCTGGACCTGGAACTACTATTGGTGGTGCTGGATCAACTGGTTATGCTTAACCAACTGAATTGACTGCTTTGTATACTGATGCTTGCGCTGGAGAGAAGTAATTGGATGATTCATTTAATATGTAATTTATTTTATGGAGCTCTCCTGCTTACAGCTTCGTCCGTATAACTTTGTCTGTGCAACTGCGTATGGCCCTGGTATTTTCACTGTAATGCTCGTTGCATGAGAAACACTAAGGAGGATTTCGGGTCAAACATGAGTCACTTCCCTACACTTTAATTTGCTTTGCTAATAATTGCGTATTTCCCGTATGAAGCGAGCATGCAATCGTTGTTCAAGTGATTGGTTTAGGATTTCCGAGTAGATGAAATCTCTATTCAAAAAGAAGGCATCGTTTATCAAAACGCCCAAACAACGAAAATGTGCTTTTTTCTTTTAACTACTTATAACTATGAGGCTGATGCTGTCCCAAATCGAGTCGTTTTATATCTTGCGAACGCGCGAATTTCGGGTGGAGTGCCTATTCCCACGAGGTTATAATCATGTGGGTGATACCGTAACGGACAAAGAAAGTTGGCGGTACGTTGTAAGGGCGAGGATCCTCAGAGTTTACAAGGGTAAGTACGCGCGGCTCACCCGCAGCAGGTCTAAGTGTAAATGTAAGCTCCACCCGCATATTTGTCCTCTGAATAGATCGAGATTGATGAATTGTAGAACCTACAGAGAATTGATTACTCACTTGTGTAGTAAGCTATTGGTGTTCGGATCTTGGAAGTATGAAGACCTCCAGATCTATGATCCATCCATATTCAAACATCAAATTCCCCTCAAGGATGATGTCAATCCATTCAAGTAAAAACAACTACAATTGAACCCCACCCTCTTATTCATAAAGAAATCAAAAGGTTCTGTGATGCAAAGATCATCATCCCTGTAGGGCATTCTGCTTGGGTGGCCAACCTGGTACTTGTCAGTAAGAAAACTGGAGATATAAGGAAGGAGCGAAGCCGCTTGTCCGCTGAGGGCAAGGGTGGGCGTAACAAAAAGGGTGCAGAACTCGGAGGGGAAAAGCTAAGGTAAGTGGGGAATAAGGGAGGCGGGGGTGCAACAAATAAAATAAAGGGCTACTTAAATAAATCTCCCTGTTACTACTATATTATCCGATCTGAAACATGCTTTTGGAGCTCTCTATTTGAAAGGGGGAAACCGTGGCCTGATTCTAAACAAGGAGAGACGTGAGTAGAGCGTGCATGATGGCCCTAGGTAATCTATGCATGTATGATTCGGTTCACCGAGAAAGACGGGGGAATTAGCCCTGTCCCGTCTTCAAGTAAAGGGTTAAGGTGGATCTATATCTTTCTTGATTATATAACGCGCAATAGTCAATTTACTTAGAACGTAAAGGATAGGCGTTGCCAGCCCACCAGCTAGCGATAGATGCCCACCAGCCCCAGAGATGGTAAATTTACTAGCGAAAAGGTGGCCTATCAAGATGTGAATGTGGCCTATCGAGATGGTCAATTTATTAGTGGAAAGGTGGCCTATCAGGACCTTCCCCTACTCCTTCAGAGAGCGCTCGCTCATACCTGGAAAATTTGCTAGTAAAAGGGTGGCGTATAGTGGCCCTTTCCTCCCTTCTTTCAAGGCACCCAGTGGGCAAGTTCAAACAGCAGTGAGATTGCGATAGCATAGGGTGGCTTCGCGAGATCTATCTCCAGCGGGTTCTTTATTCAAGAAATTTCCCTACATGCAGCAATGCCTATAACAGGGACTACTGCATCACTATATTATCATATGGAACAGCCAGCATAGTATAGTTCAAATAGTCTTTCTTCCCAGCATCATAATTATTCCCAGCATCATCAGTTGAACCCGCATAATTCCCATCCGCATTAGAACAAGAAGAACTGGGCCAAAGCAGAGCTAGTGGTTTACCCAAGAGCAATCATGGCATAGGAACCATAAGTAGCACCTATTGAACTAGTAGCTTACCTATCACCATCTTCTTGTCCAGATTGAAATCCTTTAGTTCAATGCTAGCTTGATAAGTTCTAGTCCTATAAGCTATAGTAGCAGAGGTATAGCTATCAAAGGCAACAATAAAATTAGCACCAGTAATAGTTCCAGGCCCGAGTCAAGATCCAAATCCATAACCAATAGTAATAGTGGCAGAGTCTGTAGCTTACCTTGTTTAACTACCTTAAGCACCTATAGCAGCAGCAGAAGATTAAGTTGTTTATTCAGTAGATTCTGTTGATCCGGTTGACTACGCTGTTGATTATGACTTTTATAATGCAGTAGATTCTTCTGTTTGAGCTCGAGCATATAAAGTAGCAGATCCAGGAGCAGGAGCAAGTCTAGGAGCACGAGCAGTTCCAGGAGCAGCAGTTCCACCACCAGTAGCATCAATAGCAAATGCACCACCAACAGTAGCGGTAGATCCTGTAGTTGATTCTGTAAATGAAGAGGAGATCCCAGAAGATGAAGCCGTTTATGTTGCGGTTTATCCTTAACCAACTTATATACCAGAACAGCCAGCACCTCGCCCGGCATACCTTCCAGATCGAGACCCAGGCCCAGACCCAGTTTATGCTGATTTTAGTGATCGAGAGCCAGTTAGATATTCTACAGTCTAAGGAGTATATTTAGCAGAACCAACATAAGCAGCTTCAGGATTAACGAAGTAAATAGCCGGTAGATCAACTGCTTTAACTGATAGATCTATTGGTTCCATGGTAGCTGCGGGCCCATAAGCAGGAGAAGCATAGGCAGGTGCAGGAGAGACAGTAGTTTACCCATATCCAGATCGAGACCCATTAGCGGTTTACTTTGTGCCAGGAGCAGTAGATCTACCACCATAAGCGGAGGAAGACACAAGGATAACAGTGGTAGAGGTAGAGCAGCGGGAAGAGCCAGTTCGTAATCCAGATTCTTATGTTCAAGATCTAGAACCAGATCCAGATACAGTTTAAGCAGTCCAGCAGCACCTATAAGAGTATCTAAGCCAGTGCTATACCCAGATCCAGAGCCATATCTTCGTGACTGAGATCTAGACCCATACCCAGTAGCATATCTAGTAACAGATACAGAGCCATAGGTTGCAAGGTTAAGAATAAACACCACCAAGGGCAGAGGTGCGCAGCATAGACATAATCTTTACCAGTTAGTTATAGACCCGGCCCTTTCTGGCTAGTGATACTGGATCTTTAACTGTTCATGCAACTGCTGCTACTTACACTACATAATCCCCTTTACTTCTTTTCTTTTTACTTATAGATTTCATTTTCATTCTCCATTTGATAATCTAAATTGAAACTTTGAGGTCCGGCCCTACCCTACTATAAGATATTTGGTACAATGTTGGACTTGTCACCTAAATTAGATACTTGTAGTATTCCTCAACTGTACCTTCTCTTTTTCTATGAATGATACCAATATTTCTATATGAGCAGGTTATGAATTAACAACTGAAACTTATTATTAGTTGACTGATAAAAAAACAAGATCAAAGGCTGGAACTGCTGACTCGGATACCTTTATTACCCCTACCTTTCCCGATGCTCTTTATGCTACTGGTTTTGGTTCCGGATCAGCCGCTGGTGATATGGTGACCGCTGCTTTAACAATGGACTATGACTATCTAACGGGCACTGAGAAATCTATAGGCTTTTTATCCCCTGAGTGCAAGGGGAATAACGTAAAAGAGTAGTAACAGTGCACCAGCTAAATATAAGGAAAACACGCGGATGCCTTCACTACAACGACAAAGCCCTCCTTCTAAGGCTTAGGGATGTATTAGGCTTAGATAGGCCCTGGGAACAAAACGGAATGACTTCACACCACTTAATAGGAGCTATAGCTAATATCTTTATTAAATAGGAACAATGAGGGCTCTTAATTGCCCTGCCTAAGTATAAACAGAAAGGCTGGCTTCTAAGGAATAGCTAGGCGAGGTAGTAGCTCTGGAGTAAGTAGGTTCATCAACTGCACCTGGAACCAGATCTGTTCGAACAAGGGCTGGGTTTCAAGTGGTACGAAATGCATAGTACTATATCCCTGTAAATGACCGGCCAAACAAATAGTAAATCCTTTTTCATAATTGTGTTTCTACTCATATAATATCGGAACAGGGCTTACTTAGGAAGAAGGCTGTCACTATATATGAAACAATTAGCACTCATGAAGCGCTCCACAATGAAATATACCACCAGATGTAAGCATTAGAGCCAGTTGGCCCCACGGAAGCAAGAGCAAAGGCGAGAGAACCGAGGAAGGAAGCATCCGAGCAAGGAGTAGGAACAAAGTAAGCGAAGGGAGCATAGGCAGAGTCCCCATTTCGAGATAAAGCAAGCAGCTTACGCATAGATGGCAACAACGGAGCAAGCAGTAGTGGATTCAATTGACCTTGATGACCCAGTTGTTGTTCCACCAGCGACAAGAAAGCAAGCATCTAAGTAAGGAGCAGGGTTTTTACCATCACAGGTAGAGTAGCACATATAAAAGCCAGCAGCAGAGATAGATACAATCTCAGATCCTCCGGTTTCATCTCTTATAGTTTTAGAGTAAACATCCATTTGAGTTACAAAGTAAATTCCAGTATTTTATTCCATTGACCGAGCGGACTTGGAACCTATTTATTCAATCAAGGAACCAACAACTTAAGCATCTGACGCCAGTTACAGTTTATAATCCATATTGAGGTCAAGCAGCGTCATAGGCAAAGGTAGCATCATCCCTACCACCATATTGCTCTAATGAAATAGAAAAGGGATTACAAGGGGGTATTAACCAAAAAGATCTTATAGGGTTTAATAGACATCCGCCAAAGAAGCAATTGATCGAGTTTATATTGTTCTATCGCTACCTCGCCTGGCATCCCTATATATTGAATTTCGAGAGTAAAAGCCCAACACCTATACATAACCTATATGAGCTTTCAAATCTTAAGCAGCATACCCAGCATCTTTGGTACACACCAGTCAATCTAATCCCGTCATCTGTTTACCTTTCCACCCATAGGTAGAAGCATTTGCTATATCTACTGGGCCTGGGTCTACATCGCTATCTAGCTGAATGAGCTTCTTGACTTGACTAACTATAGGGGCACTACATGGGCATAATTGCACCTTGGTTTTACATGGGTGCTTTCGGTTCCCTCATTATTGCCCCCCGGCCTTAAATGTTACTAGGTTATTCAACAAGTTATGCTATAGACCCTAAACCTGGAAGAGATGCCATGGATTATTTCATTTTTAGGGATTTTGGGCGAAGTACTGCTACTAAGGATATAAGTAAAACCGCTGGTGGTGCCCTTTCTATGCTATAACTCCTTTTGGGTCTCAATATTGATCTGCATCTGAATCTGTACCTTTTACTGGATCAGGGTCACCCGGCACCAGGGCAACAGGGTTTACCTAACCTAGTGACTCGCACTTATGATTGCTCCCATTCTTGGTCTGGAATTAAAGCTTACGACCTGGCTGTCAACCTATGGCTGGATTTATCTGATAGCTGGGATACTGCAAAGGGGCTTCTGGGGCGCTGCTTACGCTCTATGATTGGCCTTATTACTATTTATTACGATATAACACGTGGATAAAAAAGCTAGTGAGCACGTGAAAATCAAATAAATATGGTAATACCTAGGAATACCTTCCTGGGAATACCTTCCAAAGAAGCAAGCATTCCTGGGAATACCATACTGTACTCGTCGTTGTCCTAGATGAGAAGTCATGCCCTAGATGATAAGCCCCTACATTAAGGCCACTGATGATGGATTCTTCAGTCATATCCAGAAAAAGTCATAAGTCAGGTCCTCTGGTTCCACATCCTTAGTAATCCTTTCCCTACATTAACCTTAGCTGTCGCACTAGAGCTTTAGCTGTTCACCGAGCTGTCTAATCTGAGCTTTCCCAGATGATCTGATCTTTAATGTATTTTCTTTATTCTATTTCCTTTAAGGTAGCCGGACCTAACCCTTGAAAAGAATTGACTTAACCCCACATAGCGGGTAAACCTAATGGTTAATATTATCTCCACCCTTTACCCGAGACCACCCTTTAGCTCAGCTATCGTAACCCTACCCAAAGGCAATACCCCACATAAAGGCCCCTAACCAAAGGAAATATATCCGGACATTCCCCCACACCAAAGGCCCCAGTATGCCGGTACTATAGGCGCAAGTCCCCACACCCTTAAATACGCGGTACCCAACCCCTTATGAGTGTTTTACTATTAGATTACCTCATTAGATACCGAATACCACTCTATTCCCTCATTTTACTATACTGAACAGAACCCTGCAAGTCATACACCCCGCATCCTCCTTACCCTACCTATCATAACCGGGAGATGCCATTAAATAGAACCCAGAGCACTGCTATTGGGGTGGGACAGTAAGAGAGCAGCTATGGAGGAGAGACGCCATTACCTCGTTCCACACCTCAGCTATAGAAGAAGGGAGTCTAAGTATCAAACTTTTACTAACATTACTATGTTACTGACGGTTCAATTTATCGGGTAAAGCATATCCCCTAATTTAATAGTAGATCCATCTAGCGTTAGTAACTGGATATTTTTCTTCTTTTCCAGTTTTATAGAGCATTTTATTTTATTCCTATTGAGATCCGTTTTTGTTAGTTTTTCGTTTTTGTCCATACACCTTTGCTGGCAACATTATACCATAAATAGTCTTAAGATGAACAATTAGTAGGGTGCAGATATCTTCCTTTGGTCTTCTGACATTGGTGCATGATTGGCATTATCTTCCTCAATAATAAATGATTGCCTCGAAATCTTGTATTATAACAATCTTTCTCAAATTTGCCATTTATTCATTATATAGTTGCTATAAATCTTGCAATACACCCTCCAAAATAGAAACATAATTATATGGAGGGCCAGTTATTTTGGTTTCCATGCTACGCCTACGTGTTAGTTCACTAGCTTTGGTCAGGCTTACTTTGCTCCTAAAAGCCAGGGCTCGAGTACAAGCCATCGAGCGTGGTACAAGACGCGTGGTGCTGCGGGTCGCCCTCCTTCCAAGGATCCAGGGACTGGTGGTACTAAAGTGGCTTCCGGCTCAGCAGTTGGGGGGGTGGGCAGATGGTTCAGGTAGGGATGGATCCTCTTCAGGTGGTGCAGGTTAAGGTGCTCCAGGATCAGGTGGCTTAGGAGGTCCAGGTTATGGGGGTATAGGCTCTGGTGGTTCAATGGCGGGTATTCCAGTTTTTGGTGGTACTTGTGGAGCTGTTTCACGTAGCTCCGTTAAGGTCTCTAAGAGTTCAGTGGAGCAGCCTCGGGGTAGTGCTTATTTGGATAGGGATCGTATTCTATCAGGTCATCATAGCTCCATGCCATTACATCACCATCATATTCTTGGCAAAGGGTTATTAACCCCGCTCAACATCATTTGCCAAGCTTGAGCACTTTATTGGGGCTTGCACCTCTTCATAGTCCTCCTTTTTCATCTGCATATTCATTTTGGAATCACGCACTTGATCATCCGAGTTTAACATGCAGGTGATCAGTCCTCTCGGGATCTTGTTGGTCTTTAGCTGGATAATATGGTCTTCAAATGTTTCCTCTAGCTCCCTGTTACGCGCTCCCGCTGTGCTTCTTTATGGATAAATGCAAGATCTGTTGGTCACTGTCAAAAACTTTTTGGTGGACCATGTTATCGGACATCGAAGCATAATAGCCCATACTCTTATTCCGACCAGACCCTTGTTGATCCACATTCCATCTGCAGGTTTTAATCTAGATCCTTTTACAGCTAGGGAGTCTGTAAGTGCATTCCCCTGCCGCGGAATAGCTTGCTAACTGATTGCATCAAGAGCTTCTAGCAGGCCTTTCACTCTATATTTATAAGATTTCAGGTTTGAAGGGGTTCGTTCGTTAGGGAATGACTAGCACTTTTCATCTGATTCATGGGTTTGCCCTACCTATCCGTTTATTCCCGATCCTGTAACTCCACTTGATCGAGAAGTTATCAGAATTTAATAGATTTGTCCACACACAACTGATAAGTTATTCATTGGCTTTACCGTACCAACATTTAAGGAACACCAAAGACAGGAAAAAAGGTCACGCCTTCCTAGGAAATTAGGATTATGTTATTTAATGGTATTTCTATCTATTCAACAGCTTGGAACATCAGGCTCATAAATCATTCAATAAATTCATTGGTTAGCATCGAGATGTTTCATTAAATTGATCTCTAGGAATCCGCTTGAACATTAGGTGAAGACATCTTTCATTAAATAAAAGACACTCCCAAAGTACTTTTCATCCTGATAATCACAGTTCACTTAACAAACCTTAGTAAATACATGCCCCAAGATTTTTGAAAAGGTCTATACTATACCATTAACTTGCAAATTAGATATACTGCTCTTGCGGTGTTGGATCATGAGCTCTCATTTGCAGTCCTTACCTTACAGGATCTGCTTAGCCACTAGGCCAAGGCGTAGCTTCCTCTTGAAAGCTGTTTCTCTTATTAGCGACTCCTCCATGGTAATCCCCCAGGTAAATGTTTGGGGGCAATTCATTAGATCCGCGCAGACACTATTTATTCCTTTGCGCCGGCTTACACAAATAAAAAGCTCTCCCCTTCCTTTCATTCCACGAAAGCATGAACGTATAAAGTAACGTACCATAGCACTATTATAATTAAGACGTAGTTCCATTCCAATAAAAATTGACTCCTCAGCTTCCTTTCTAACCAATATAACTCTTATTTCGGTATCCATTCTGTTTAGCATCTGTATCAAGATGGACTTTAAGGTAGTATCCATGGGTACATTCTTACAGGCGATCATCCAAAAGAACGCAAAGGGACTTCTGTTTATAGAACCATTAGTTATAATGGAACGATCAATCATGTTCAGTTTTCTTAAACTGACTGGCCAACTCTCTATCATGCATGTTGTGCTCAGAAGCACTATGTTCTTATATATGTAAATACAATCCCTATAAGCTTATTGGCTAATACCTATTTACCTAAAAGTGGCAAATTCTACATCAATATTTACGATGTCATTTTCAATTTTTTCAAAATGCGTTCAAATCGCGGCAAGAGTTGGTTTGGTCATATCTATAAAAAGGGGGGTTTACATGCGCATTAGTACCCTCAAGGGAAGGGGCGAACACAGAGTGAAAGAAGAATAAGAAGAATGGGTCACCAGTTAATTTATAACGCCCATGGTTTAAGGATCCACACTGTTTTCTGAGGTTGGAAGGATAGCTACCTACTGCTTGCTTGGTCCCGCTACCTTAAGTTCCCCTGAACATTACCCCAATTATACTAGACCTTTAGCTTAAAACCTTGAGCTTCCTTTGAGAGAGCTTTTTGGGTTGGAGCAATACCCGAGACAGAGGAACACCAGAGACGGATCATCGAATCTACCGCATAGGATAGACGGACGAGTGGATAGAGAAATCTTGTCTGTTTGGTAAGGTCTTTCATGGCTGGTCCTATCTGGGCTGGTCTTCTCAGGGTGGGTACAGCTATTATACTGTTAGGTCTGGGCTGATCAGGACAAAAAAGATGGGTAACCGTTGATCAACTAGTAGACAAAAAAAACGAGTGGAGGATACACCATCAACAGGTCTGATCTGGTACGGGCCATCAGGGATGGTCATCAGATACGGTATATTGTCTGGTCACAGTTAGGTATCAGAGAAAGAGTCAGGCAGCCGGGTTCATCAAGAAGACATGGATTGCTTACCTTAACATGATGCCCTCCGTGGGCCAAACAATGAGCTCAGCAGTGATGGCGCAGAGGTCGAAAGAAAGGAGTCATCTGGAGAGGTGCCGCAATAAAAATGAATGGAATGCGTCTCGGGTACATTTTTCAATATAATAGAATCTGGGTTTGAAGAACCTGGGATGGATTTCGACCCTTGCAATCATCCATATTATAAGCTTATGTACCTATTATACTACTAGATTTGAGCTTCAACCCATTAGCGAGCTGCACTACATCGTTACCCTAGCATTTACACCCCCTCTTTACAGAAGCGACCCATGAGCGTTGCAAGGAAGGATCAAACACACTCCCCTGATCAATAGCGCTTTATCCTTCAACAACCTTTTACCACTACTGAATCCTTACCCTGGACATTTATCTTAAACTAGTTAGCAGATAGATATACCATCTTGTATAGTCTTGTACGGTCTAGTCTCTAAGGTCTTTGAAAGGGCTGGATCAGGGCAGGTATATGAGCTGGTACTGGTATACAGTGAGGTATGGTTAGTAAGGACCAGAGCAAGTAATACAGCCCGGGATCAACGGGGCGGGGATACACGGAGAGATACACGTAGAGGCTGGTTACACATGATTGCTTGTTCGATGCTTGATTCGAGGTTACATGAGGCATGATTCAGGTTACACGTTTAGGTTACACGTTACATGCAGGAGGTTAGGTTACAATACGGGTTATAGCTATAGCGCCTATTATACACATATACTATTTTATATATGATATTCTTTTTCTTTTTGTGGATAACACTGGATAGCACAAGCGCAATATACTGAGAGATTCTTTTTATATACGTCTCATCATACCCCATTCATACCCCATCACGAGTAGTGTTTGTGTTTGGTGGTGGTCACTGATAAAGAAGTCCCGAGAGATAGACCGACAGTGGTCGCCAAGGAGGTAGTTGCCAATAGCATATTCTCATTGACAGGAAGTAGTCATTGTCGATAGTACCCATTAGTTTCAATCATTCCCCATAGCAGCCATACCTCGATACTCTACATCGATGCTACCATGGCCTCATTTGCCTCTATCAGATCGGGATTTGACTGGCCAACCTCAATTTAGCTTTAGACCAGACCCCTAGGACGATTTAGTTATGGAGGATCAATCCCTAACCCAGGACTTTCTCTTTGAAGCAGCACCGAATTATGAATTGAATGGATGAAATCACCCAACATGCTCTCAGTAATTGACTTGAGATACTTAATTGCTAGTGAGAGAACCCGTGGAGGGGAGGATTATGCCAACGACCCATGGATACGACCGGTTTCTTATATACACAATCGCATCTCAGAAAGGGTTTAGGATCGGATCGGATGATGTGGGAAGGAATAAACCTTACATGCTCTCAGTAAGCCACTTGCCCTAATTGAATCGCCTTTTTGGAACAACCGATGATACGATGATGACTCAACCCATGCCACACACTGGTTCTTGTTTCATAAATACCCCATCTCAGAACGTTTTTCTAATTCACTTGAACCGAACTTTTAGTCCCCAACTCAAGTGCCTGAGGAGCCCGGATAAACCAATGCCAATGCTAGTTGTTTATGGATGGGATTTCTTTTCAGAATTCCCGTTATTACATATATAATAAACCTGATTTACCTTCTTTCCGACCCACAGGATACTCATTGCCTTTCTTCATCCACCAACTTACACTTAGTTACCTTTTTATGGATTGACAATTCCACGAAGACTCTTAGTTGCCTGCCTTTATATAAGGGATTACATAGCGACGACGGAGCTGGGTATATGGATCGATGGCTTGGCTTGGCTGGATGGGATTATGGTTGGTACATCAGAGTGCCCCTTGGGTGGGATGGCTTTATGCGATGGGTGATTAGCCCACATAGGGCGGGCCCACAGAGGATAGAATAGAATAAGTGGGGTCGTGCTCTTTAGGCTTTTCTTATTTAAGAACTGCCTGCCAGGGATGGCTTGGGTGGGTAGCATGGATTGGATTCTTGTTGGGACATCAGAGAGCAGAGCAGAGTTGGGATGGGATGGAATGGGGGATTATGGGATGGATGGAGGGAAGGGGGTTATTCGCCCTACCTTAGACCTACTACAACCGGCATTAGAACTGCCATACTACCTGCCAGAGAACCTTCTCTTTAGACCGAACCCTACCACCCTACCACCAATAGAGTACAAAATCAACCGAATGGCTCCTCGCCTGACCAGCTTCACTCACTCAATTATCATATGGTTTCGGTCGGGGCTGCTTTAGTAAGTTAGTTCAGTAGCTCTACGCCTCCCTCCTTAGTAGCTCTCTATTTAGTTAGGGTATGCCATTTCTGCCTGTTTTATTGACTTGTAGTTACGTATTATTTATATTCTATAAATAGCATCAACCTACTGCTGTGTTAAGCAAGCTGTTTTCGGATTCATTGCTAGCTGGACTGTTGTTTCCGGAACCGACTGCTGTTCATAATGCTGTTTATGGAGGGGGGATTCTCTGGACTGGCTGGTGGTGTTTATATACTTGCAACATCAGTTTTTAATGCTGAGGACTAGAGATGAGGTTTAGGTTACTGAGTCCTAGTCGCTATTTAATGGACCAGGTATACTTGTTGATCGACCCAGGTCTAGAGCTCCTTGCTGATCAACTTGGTAGAAATAACTGCATTGATTGCTAAGGGATTAATGAATTGATAGCTAGTAGATAGCCGATTGATAACTTGTGATGTAAGATAGTTAGAGATGCTTAGTAAACCAGTTAGTGTAGATTATAGAATTGAGACTGATACCTAATCTTTGTATTCCTAAGGTAGTATAATCGAGTTTCAGTTGAGTCTAAGAGAGTATAAGATTCTTTTGTTATTAGAACTAATCCTAACTGGATATTATTCTTCTTTCTAAGAGAGTTCCTAAGATAGTAAAATATTGCATAGCCCGTTGTTTCATATCCTCTTGCAGCAGCAATAGATTAAGCTGTTAATAAAGCATAAGTGTATTCTGTTGATTGAGTAGTTTATTATGATTATGTAGTCTAAGTAGAATGGAACACCCCTATATGAAAATATACCCCTATCCGGGAAAGTAATAATAAAGTAATAACCCCTCCAATCCGTAGAATAATAAGGATAAAAGGAACGTATGAGCTAGATCGAAAGCCGGACTCTGTCCTTTATGATCGAGACCCAGAAGCGGAGCCTTAAGCAGCAGCTGATCCGGTTGATTCAGTTGGTTAAGCTTTTAAGTATGCTATTTCTTCTGATCTTGATCCAGTTGGTTAAGCAGCTGATTCTGTTGACTCAGTAAATTCTGTTGATGCACCAGAACCAAAGCGAGCAGTTCCACTACTACCAGCAGTAGAGATAGAGGCTACGGCAAAGTAAGATACGGACGCGGATCCTACAGAGGTATAGGCTAAGGCACCAAGAGCAAAGGCAGGTGCAGGGGTAAAAGCATACCTTCTATTTCGAAATCCAAATGAATAGTTTAGAGGGCCGGTGAACCGGGTTATATAGCAGCTTAAGAAGCAAGGGTAGTACGAACCACAGTGAAAGTAGCGGATCCTGCAGAGCTAGTAGCATAGCTATAAGTTCATACGGTTGATTCTTCAGTTGGTTATACAGTTGATGCTGTTGGTTAAGCAAGTTATACAGCAAGTGATCCTGTCAATTAAGTAAGTTCTTAAGCCGTTGGTAGAGCAGCAGAGACAGCAGCATATCCAGTAGTTTATATTTACCAAGTGAAAACATCAGTAGCAGGGGTAGAAGCAATAGCACCTAGAGCACAAACTAAAGAAGCAGGAGCAGTTACAGGTACAGATCCAAAAGTAGCAATTTATCCAGCATCATACCTAGGAGCGGCATACCTACTAGCAGCAGGGGAAACAGTTTCTTATGCTACTAATGAAGCAGGTGATTCGGTTGAAGCAGTTGATTTAGCAGTTTATTCAGTAGTTCCACAATCAGATCAATCGATTAATTTCGATCGATTTTTCCTCTACATGCGCCCGAATGATTTTATATTTATATCTACCCAGCTGCAGAACTTTTTCTCTCCGAGTGGGACCACGCTGCTCCTAACTTTGACCGGAACAGCTTGTTTTCTAAGTTAGGCCCTTCTTTATCAGCTCACTCTCAACGAAGCACTTATATTTGGTTCGGGGAACGAGGCCTAGCCATACTATTTATAGTTTGGTTACCGTAAAGATGTAGTACACCCGGTTAAATGTACCTGCCTTTACTTAGGGCTTTCAATTTGAGCCGCACTCGCTCTATAATTAGGTTTTCAAATAGCTAGATGTTAGGTCCAGGGATAGCTATATTTTATATAGTGACTGTACTCTATTGACAAATAGGGGCGCCGTGGTATAAAGAAGAGTCCGCTTGTGGGAGAAACAGCGAGCACGCTATGAAGCTCGGGAGCGAGCTAAATAAGTGGGTGGGAACTTATTCCACGAAAGGAGGAGCGGAGATGATCCACGGGGGAGTTCCAGATAGACCATTATGGGAATATTTCTGTCTATCCTTCCCTCTATCGGGTACGGAAAGAGTCAACCTTGGGTTAGGTATGGGCCTTGTATTAGTAGTAACCCTCATTAATTAATATATCTTTTCGTAACAAAGTTAGCTAGCTCTCTCTACTATAACTATAGGTATCTATTAACAAAGTGGACATTTCAGATCGTAGAAGTTGTCATTCCCTTTTTTCAAATTGAAAACATTTATTGACTTTTAACAGTGCCCAGTTAGTACAGACTAGCTCACTCGTATAAAGCCCCGCTTGGACAAAAGAAATAGGTCCTTTAAAAGCCAGCCCTAGTTCATTCCATTTATGGTGGTCTTAAATCAATGAGTATTCCCTTGGTGTGTGCCCCAACTCCTTCTACCCTCACCGCACTGTAGAGAAGTAGCCTTTTACGCCCCGCCTTCGGCTCCCCTCGATCCCCTTAAGTTGTTAATACGTATATCAAACGACTCGACCTCTCATTTAAAGAGGGCATCACTCTATCCCCTCCCCCACCATTTCAAAGGGTGTTAAAGAAGACATATGTTTTTCCTCTTGACCAAGATAAGAGCTTCGAATATTTGTTCTGTCTGAAAGAGATAGCGAGCCGCCCTGAGACCGGGCTATCCGCTGGTTAGCAGATCACAATACTGGGGGTGACAGATTAGATCCACCTCACCGGGATACAGGCAGGCAAGTAAACATATCGAAAGTACGAGGCATGCTCTTAAGTAATATGCAAACCGTCCGTCTTACCCTCAGTCAGGCCTTTTCCTACTCCGAGGGAGGTAAGTGAGGACAAACCCATAGAATCGCCTACCCCCGGCCTTTCCAGCCCAGTGAATAAATCTCTCTAGGCAAGCTTTCCCTACCTCCTTTACTTTATGTCTAGCTACCGCACTTTGTTGCCCCGGGAGAGCTGGTGGTTGGGGCTTCGCGTGCTATACCAATCCCCTATACCAATCCCAATGAATAAATAGATCCAGGCAAGGAGAACCACCCCGGTTACTCTATTTCCTTTCCCAACCAATGAATGGCCTCTTTTCCCGACCAATGGTCCGTGAAGAACTTGAAGTGCCCACCCAATGAGTAATGCTTTCACTATCACACTCCTACTTATTTAAGGAATCTATCTAAGACTTCTAATATAAGACTAAAGACTAGTTCCTCTCCTTACTGCCCATAGAGTCTTTCTTCCGGAAGCACTACCGCTAGAATTCCCTCCTCTAGTTATGCGGACCTGAAAGAAATAATAAATAGGTCCAACCAATAAGAACAAAACAGGCAGTGATGGCCTTGTCACCGGGTTATTCTCCCTAACACATTTTTATTTCTTTTATATCTCTCTAGTTACCGAAATGAATTCCTTACGTTAAAGATGAGTTAGCGTTTTACGGTATGCATTAAGTAAATAGAGGTAGATTTCATAAAGGTAGCAGTACCGAGAAAGAGATACAGTGACCTTACTGGGAAAGAAGTATGGTAACCTTACCGGGAAAAAAGGTAATATAACTCCTTGCTTGGAAAAAGGTACGTTATTGAGAAAGAGGCGACCTAACCAATAGAGAGGCCCTTATAAAGGAGGTAGGCGTTAACCTTACCGAGAACTGATAAAGTAGATTAGCCCTTTGGTTGGTTTGTAAAGCTGCCTTTGTAGTTACTTTTATCTTCTGGGTTAGTGCCCTAGTTTGAAAGGGGCTGGTTTATTGGTGCTCTAGTTCTAAGGGGGTTGGCTTCCTTATGCTTAAGGTGTTTGCTGGCTGAAAGGCTCTAAATTAATTCCCCTCAACTTAATCAAGGAGGGTTAAGTAATCTTACCAATAAAGTGGGCTAACCTATTCTCTTATGGCAAACCCCTTATTTTTTGGCTAATTTATCCACGTAATATGTTTTCCTATTGCTTGCCTTTATTTGGGTTGATGTCTCCTAAAGGGGCTGACTTCCTTGCCCGATGCGGACAAGCGATTCTTCCTTTTTCACTCGTTTCAAAATAGGGACTGCAGATCGAGGCGTTGCAAAGGCATAGGGGGAAGCCAGAGGCACCTTCTTCATTAGTTTACTACCCAGCCAGATGACCCACTAGCATCATTAGCATAAGTAATAAAGCCAGCGCCTCGCTCAGATACAGATCCTATTGTTTCAATTCGAGTGTCAAAGCCAGCAGCATCCCCCCAATTTTATAGTAATTACCCCGCCCAGCAATATTACAGCCAGTTGCATTAGCAGCATATAGTACGCGTGCAGTTGCAATTATTATATTCAGTCTTTGTTGGATTCGCATCTAAACCAGTATAAGTTACCATTTACCAGTAAGATGCAGCAAAGGTATAGGCAAGAGTAAGGGGAGAGACTGCATAAGAAGCAGAGGTGGGGGCAGTATATTATTCTGTGAATTTCGTTTTTCCTCAGTCTTAACAAGCAGCACCCAAAGCAGTTCGAGAGCCATCAGCCCCCTATGTTCCATATCCAATTAGAGAACCCATCATTCCGGAGCCTTTTAATTCAGAACCATTTCCGGATCGAGAACCAGTGGATTTAGTTGCCTAAGCGCTTTTAACACTATTTCACACTAGTCTAGTAGATCCCGCATAGGCATAAACAAAGGTTGCTAGAGCAGGGCGAGGTAAGAAGTTGAAACAACATAAAAGCACGCATAAAAAGGACCCATATCCTTTCCTGATAAAGCCAGCAGCTTGCCTAGCGTACCTTCCAGTAGCATTACAGTAGTAATAGAACTGCCTTTACAACGGGCTATTTAAAGTAAGGGACCAATTAAGCTCTGTCTGAAGCCCCGATAAGCACGCAAGGAAACGGCGCCACCATAAATCCCAGCTACAGCCAAGTAAGCTCATGTTAAGCCTGCACCTGTAAGAGCAACAAATAGCGGATTCGTGGTGGGATGGACGAATGAAAGAAGCTTAACCCCCTTTCCTGAGTAGGTGGAACCCTATTGGAGTAAAGAGGAACCACCCCTGCTCCGAATAGCTGGATGGCATCCGATTAGCCTAAGGCTTCGCCCCTTACCAAATTAGGACTACGGTCATCTTTTAGTTTAGGCCGTAGTAGCGTTCAGTAGCATAATTGTTCAGTGGTCCAACATTGGATCTAACTAATAAGTGCAAGGCCATAAACCTAGGATCTGAAACTGAACCTGGAAGGAACCGGATCTTTCCTATATGGATCTGGATTAATGGTATCAACAATAATTCGGAATGCTTTCACCTCTGTCTCTGTTGTCTTTGCCTCTGTATCATTTGTAGGAACACTACGTTGCAATAGGGGCGGGGTTCCTTCGGCATAAAAGATAGAGGTATAGAGCGCAGGAGAGGAGGCAGCCAGATAGCTAGCATCTTAGTCAGCAACATCTGAACCAGTTCCAGATCCCGTTGACCAAACAAAGGCAGCACCAGGAGTATTTACTCCCACCCACAACCATCCTCATCCTCTATAGAGCCAGTATTCCTTCCAGTCCCTAGTTCAGATGGAGATCATCCGGTTCCAGTTCTTGATTGAGTGGATCCAGTTTATTCAGTTGCAATTATTATATTAAGTAGTAAATGACCTTTAACCGGCCCGGAATCAGAGGTTGACTGATCAGAAGCATCGCCCGCATAGGCAGAGAAAGCATCCGAATCAGTAGTTTACCTAGAAAATGCGGTTATGCCTATTTCATTTTGAGATCCTGGTAAAGAGTACATTGCACCATCACTAGGAAAAAAACTAGTTGAGCTATAGGTAAAAGCTCTTAACAAAGAGGATATCATAGGCCCTTTCATGTTGCCCCATGCATGGAAGAAGAATAAAAACTAAGTGACTTTGGTAATAGCCCTTTAGTGAGACGGTTTGGGAACTAGGTAACCCAAGTGTACTTGTGAACATGTTAATGCACCTTAAGCAATATCTATATTGGATTGGTTCAAATAATGGATCCATAAAGAAAGCCAAAATATTAATTAGGGAATCGCACTCTCCGACAAATAAGAAAGTTATTGCCACCCTACTGCTAGTAGCAAATTTGGATCATAAGAAAGGAATGCATTTGGTGCCTTTGCAAAGAGGGAATTACCTAGGGAACAAAATAATAACTAGCGCCATTGTTGGAGAACTCATCTCAGTACACAACATAATCTCACCACCTAGTCGGAGAGAGAGTGAGCTACTAGACATACAATTAGAAAAACTTATGAGGGGTTTGAATTGTGACACTACATTATCATTGAATAAAGTATACATCCTCCTTGGGGATTTTTGAGAAGAGTTAACCTTTTAAAGAACCAAGGAAGTGCTCCAAAAGGTAACTCCACTTAAGTGCGACTCCACCGGGGAAGGAGAAGCTACTTAGAAACACTGGATTTGAGGTCAATTAGAACCACAAGGTGAAACTCAAAAGGACAGTTGGTAGCTCTGCTGCCTGACCCATATTTGATCTAGCGGAAAAAGCAAAAGTCCCCGAACTTCGTTCCCGGTGGGCAACCCGATCTTTTCATTCCAGTTTCTTCATCTGTTTGTGAGTTTGGCAATACTTCTGGTTTAGCCTTGCATACCCCCACCTTCCCAACCAGCAAATATCCAAGGGCTACTAAAATTTTGCCTCACCACTGGTTGACTTGTCCTAGGGGCCCCTCTATTTTCACCACTTAGGAAGGCTAGATACGCCCTACTCTCACACAACCCTGTTGAGAAAGAAGAGTATACCTAGCCCCATACCTTAAACCCCCTGCTCTACGTCATCACCCCGGGTTGTAGTTATCCCTACCCTTCAAGTCTTCATTCATCCAATAACCCCCGCCATCGAAACCCCAGGTCACCCGCAGATTCAAAGTCCTAACCCTAGGATGGCAGCGAACGCTCCAGTAAACCCTTAGCTAGCTGCAAGATTCAAACCCTCCTACCTCCTGTCGACCAGCTCGGAGACTTGCTTGATGGCTCAAGGCCCTACCGAATTGAAATGGTGATAATGGTATGACTGCTGAAGATCATCTTACTACCTTCCAAGACTGTACTTATAATTTATATGTGGAGCACGTAAGGGCTTCCCTGAATAATGAAGGGGAGGACTATGACGTCTTCTATATGATGTTTGCTCATTCCTTAGAAGAGGAGGCCCTAAAATGGTTCATAAATATGCCTAACTACTCCATAATATACTAAGGACAGTTTATTAAAAAGTTCCTAAAGAGATGGGGCGTGAAGAAGGATAATATGTCTTATTTTATAGTGTTAAATACCTATAAAAGTAACAATGGTTAAACAATCCCTGAGTTCAACAACCGGTTCTGTAAACTCTATCACTGTATCCTGGAGAGGTAAAACCCTCCGAGCCTACGGTCATGGTCATCTATGTTGCAGCTTTCGAAGCCGAGTTTGCTCTGCATTTGAGTGAAAGAAAGTCGACTAACCTTAAGGCCATGTTTAATTATGTTTAAGATTTGGAGAGTAATATGAGGGCATCGGGTATCCAGCTCAAGACAAGATACGATCCTCCCGAGAGGAGATAATACCCAGACAGAATAAGAGGGAAGGAACCTTAAGTTTCATCTTCCAGTCAGGAACCTATGACCACGGAGGAAGTGACCAAGCTGTTCAAATATATGGTAAATGACCTGACCAAGGTGAAACAAGGGCAGACTGCTCACTCCTTTGTAGGACCAGCCCCCCGGGCTCAAAATAAACCTATCATAAAGTCACCTCAATATAGGAGGCCTCCTAATGTGCTGCAAAGAGATAACAGGGATGATGGGCCAGAGGTTCTGCAAGCCCCTAAAGCTCAGGCTAACAAATATTATTACTGATATGAAAAATTATTATCTATATGATTATATAATAATATATTGAGTTGTGACATTATCCAAGGGGTTAGCTAAACCAATTGTCGCCAATGTTGCTGGGTATTTGGCTAGTGTTATGCCAGCAGGTGCCCAGTGAAAATATCCCTGGGTGAAGCGCACTAGTCTACGTTGACGGGTTTACTAGGGATGCCATCCACAAATGTGGGGAAGCACCCCTTTAGTTTCCCCATGAGGTTTTCATTGAAGATATATACTGAGTTGTGACCAAAAGTCATGTCCTATATATTTTATATACTATATACGGGTTATATTACCCATTGAATATATTTAGTATCTTGCTTAAGGCATATTCGTGTGTGTGCTTTGTGGAGTTAATATATATGCAATCCTAATGTTTCACACTTAAACCTAGCATGGTATCAGAGCTAAGGAGTTAAGACTCCCCAGCTTGTGTGGAATAAAATTAGAGCACTATAATTGTGATGCACGTAAAGCTAAACTCTTTAAAAGCCGAGTTTCATATCTCCAATTGCCAAATTGGTGCATGTCAGGACAAGTGTTTGGTTTCGATATGACCATTAAGGGAGGGCATTAAGAGTTATTATATTATAATGGTCATATTATAATGTTTGTTATATAGTTTAGTACTAGTCATCTAACAAAGTTACGTGACTTGAGTTAATTAAGTAACGTTTTATAAATAAAGTCACAATTAGGATTAAGTAATGCCTTAAATAATAAGGTGGTTGTATAGTACATCGTCTCCCTCCCTTTATGTATTGACATTCACCTCACCATATTGAAAAAGACAAAAATGACGGTTCATGTGCCCTCTGGTGGGGTGGCTTCACAAATTGACTAAAAGTGACGTTCCAGCAAAGAATAAGGGTACTTTAGGACATTAGAACCAATCGACATAATAAGCGTTTGCTAGTTGGCTGGTGGGCTGATATACTCTACTACCTTCTTACTTAAACCTGTGTGCAATGGTTGAGTGGGAATCCGTATCACAGATATCACAGAACTTTTTCGGGAACGCTATAGAACTGGTTTGCTTGCTTGAAACGTGTTGCTTGCCTATTACCTATTTATTCTCTACACCCGCGGTTACACCCTAGGCCCTCATACAATCCCTGGCTGGAACGCTGGAGCTAATGAACGGTACCAAACCTGCAGTTACCCTAAGACCTCAAAAACCTAGGCCCTCAGAGCTAAAGCATGCAAACTCACACCAAGCAAGCGTTCATCCTACCTCGCTAATATACCTGGGAGTGGGAGTTTAACGTTGATGCGAGCATGTATGGAGTTGCTATAACTTACCTACCTGCGAAAACCTATCTACTTACCTGAACAAACAGCAAGATGAAAGACACTATCCTCGGGCGAAGCCGAGGACACAGGACCTACCTACAAGAACTTACAGCGTTAGAGTGGGAGTTGAAACGTCGGAGAAGCTTGTATGGAGTTGTTTAACGTTGGAGCGAGCTTTACGGGTAGTGTTTATGGAAATGGAAGCTTACCTACCTACCCATTTCAACGGGGAATTCTGTGTGTATGGATTGAAAGCCGAAGACACACTTCTTAATTTCACAATAAAGATTGAGGCATTGAACACTAGTAACTCACACTTATTATATGGAAAAGGGTGGTTCCCGCATATAAATAAGAATAAGGGGCAGGAACCCTATGATTCCAGTTCCAAATATATATGGAATTGGGTCAATATCCATCGGCATAGATAGACCGGTCATCTCTTCCTCCAACCCCAATAAAATAGGGAGCAGTAGAAGAACCATGTGAGGGCCATCACCTTCCGCGCCGGATAATAAAGCTTCTTTCACAACTCCCTCTTATCACGGGAAAAGGGCTCGCCGGGCATTTAGAGTCCTCCACTCGCAACCCCCTTATGAAATAATAGAGGATTCAAAGTGGTTTCCTTTATGTTTACCCAGCTATTGCCTTCCATTGGTTGAGATTAGGCGAATCAGCAAGCTAACGAGACTTAAATAATAATAATCGCGTTCACCTAGTTCCCTGTTTCAACTGCTGGGTCGGATTAAATAGATACTTATTGGAAGGCACAGGTTTTACTTGCTTGCTTATTTCTCCAGAAGGAATACATTAGTTTCTTGTAGACTTTACTTCGAATGCATCAATAATACCGTAGAGTACGAGGCCTTGGTCATAGGACTAAAGATATCTCTTTTATTGGGGTGTAAAATGTCTTAAGGTACTTGGTTATTCAAAAAGAATTGTGAGGTAGGTAATAAACTCTATTCACTGTAATTCACCTAACTTCAAAAGTTACCAAGAGGGGGAACTGCTCATCTTACATAAGGAGGGCGAAGAGGTATGGAGTTTTATTGAAAAACTTGAAGCATTTTATATAGATTGAAATCTTCTTAGAGATAACATATATGCTGATGCATTAGCTAATGCTGCATATCATTTATCCCAATAAGATGAGTTCTTAACTGATAAGTTTTTTGTTTAACATTTCCTCATGCCTTTGGAATAAGATAATGTGACAAGCTAGAGGGTGTTTAACGAGGATCAACAGATCATTGAGTTATTAACTATGAGGGCACATTCAAGGATGCAGTCATTTATGAGGGAAAGCACGCAAGATCTTTAGATGACTGTAAGGATTGGATGATTTATTTAAGGTCAAATAAGATGCATAGAAATGTAATGTCTCCATAAAATTTGATCTATGTAATACATTCAAGAAAGCTTCCAATGTAAAAAAAAAGCATCTCCTGAATGCAGTATGAGGTCATAAATCTTGGGACTGAATAAGAATTTGGGTTATGGTTGTTATAAGGTAGAAATAAGAGCTTATTTAATAAACTCTGTAGTTACCAAATAAGCAACCTTATATAGAAATCTGGTGCTCACTCAGGCAAATCATTGATATATAGGGCGGAATCTTCCGGATATGGAAAATCTGGAGGCTCCTAGGCCAGTGCTCAATTATAAGATTAACTATACGCCATGTGCAGGCTCGGGTGGAGACGGGTAAAACGCCTCTGAGACGCGCGTGCAGTAGTCGCAACTTGCCGGAAAGCCCCTAAGGGGGAAAACACCCACTCAATAGTGTAATTCCGAGCGCGATTCCTCTTCCCAAAAGAGGTAAGGTATTAAGTATAAATGAAAAAAGAGGTCCTGCGTCCATCTCCCCTAAAATCCTTAGGTGTGGGCTAGAGGATTGAGTCCCCAAGAGTGCCCTGAATAAGGAGTGTGCTTTGCTGGATAACCCCCTTGTACTCTATATACCTTGGGGTGGAGAGTATCCTCGTGTGGTTAGTGGATATTCTGTAATCTCCGCTTTTACCTTATGATAGTAGCCAAAATATAGTGTCCTGCAGTATGTGAATGTTAGGTAATAGTAATCTGATATGTAGTATCCCGTATAATGGTATCGTAACTAGTAGTATCCTGCCCTAAAATATTAGTTACTACGGGTTGGATGTGAAGAATAGCTTATAGGTCCTCCACCCTTAAAGTTATAGTGTATGCTGTGTCCTGTTGACCTTATCTTAATTAGGTGTAAAGCGTTAAGTTGTGAAGCATATTAGTGGTTATGAATTAATAGGTTATGCCCCTGTATCTGCGCTGGTTGCTTCCCCAAAATGGGTTATTTTATTATGTATATAACACGAATAAATTTATCATCGCACAGGTCGTAGCTCATCGAAGAAGGCGATAACTAGTGACTACATATCTCTGTATTCTCTTCACTCACTTCGCTCTGCTCCGTCCCTAAAAATAAATCATACGTGGGTGCTCCATCCAACCATATAGGAATGGGAAGGTTTACGAAGCATCGTATTTATTATATAGAGAATTACTACGCGCATTTCCCTCGGCATTTACCTAGCAGAGGTAAAGGACTCCTAGCTTCCACCCCATATAGTGCCTGCTTAATTTCCCGGGTTCCCCACTTGTGTGGAAGTGAACCCTATCCTTTAAAGTATCATATTGGTAATAGCAGTATTTAACGATTATTAATTAATTTCTCCGCCTTGAGCAATATATAAGTCACTATGGAATGCGACATATAATTAATTGGATAATATTTTAGAAATAAAAATATAATGATGCCAGCCCAGCATAAAGACCGGGATGATCTTCATGAACCAAATAGATTAGAAGCGAAATAGATTCCACGATCATCCTAGTGCCAGATACAGAGTAAGTTATAGTGCCAGTTTATTCGAGACTGCAAGCAGAGGTAGGTAGAGCACAGGCAGAAGCAACAACGGTGTAGATAAAGATCCTGTATGCTCCCTAGTCCCGGGTCAAGTTGATCTTGCAAAGGCAAAAGCGTCAGAGCCAGCAGCTAAACCTTGCTCGCCCGGCATATCGGCCTATAGGGACTTCACTATCCATAGGGATTTCATGAAAGCTAGAATATAATAGATAAGAGGGAAAGGCATCTGGAATAGTAGTAGTAGCGGTTCGAGATGGAGATTCGGTTGACCGAATGAAAACAGCATCGGTGGCAAGGCAGAGGCACTGGATATATTTTATAGTAGACCATACCATCGGTAGATCGGAATATAACATAAATATCCCCTTATATAGATATAGTTACCGCGTAGTCATGCATCTTAATGGGCCAGTCCCATATTCGTATATAGTGGTAGCCACTAGAGAGGTAGGAGGAGGAAAGGCAGTTTCTTTTTCTCCAACCCAGTTGTTATTGACCTAGTGCCAGATTTATAGCCAATTTGGGAGCCTATTACTTCACTCGTTCGAGATTGAGTTAAAGATCCATTACCAGCGTATACATATGTTCTAAAAGATGATGATCCAACATTAGTACGTGTTTAAAGAAGTGGAGTGGAGTATAGGCTTTTATTATTATTGTTAAAACAAGCATCCCTATCATTTCGAGAACGATAGCCCGTTGTTTATGAGTTCCTATTCCTCGTGCTCTGCATTGCTCTTACCTAATTCCTTAGCAGCCTTAATAGTAGGTCCAGAGAGTAAGTACGCGCTCAAAAGCGGAGGGAGCTCGCTTAAAAACCGGAACGCGAGGCGATCGGGTAATTGGGAGACGGGTGCGGCACCACGTCAATCCGTATCGTCGCGCTTCGATCGATATATGACCCGTCATGTTAGCTCTGCAATTGCGGTATACAGTGCATCTCCCCGGCTAAAAAGCGAAGCATGAGAGCTCAGGTAGGGCGCTGCCATTTGAAATGAATCTCCTGATTTCCTTTCTTTCAAAAATATCCTTCGAATAAATAATGGCCAATGAATCGAGCAATGCCTCAATGAATAGTAGTAGGACCGTATAAGTCCTTCCTTAATGGCCATGGTGATTTGGAAACATGGATTGTAATTTAAGAATTGGAATGGCCTGAAAAGAGCCAAATTGAATGTAAATCTCCCAAAAGTGGTGTAAGCAATGGCAACTACTGCTATACCAGAAGGATTACGGAAGTCGTTGTCGTGATGTACTATAGAGTCGCCATCCTTAGAAAGAATGGGACACATGGTTACGGCTACAATTGGACCTATAGTTTATGAGTGTCTCTACAAAAAAGTACGACTATATATATACCACCGCTCCAATCCAGTTGCACTATATATCTAGACATAATAAAGTACGGCCTAGATCATCGTACTACTACGGTAGCCCATGTCCCAATCCTCATTCCCATTCTACAATTATGGGGATTCAGTTTTAAGGAGGATTATTTGGACGCTGCGATTTGATTCGACATTGGATTAAGGAATTCTGCGGCAAGGAAATAAAATGGGACACATAAATAACACTAAAAATAAGCAATATGCATCTTTTCCGCTTCGCTACAAATGCATCTATATTGAAAAGCCATATTTCTTAATTGGGGGATAAAATCGTGATTGGGAAACTTCTTTGCTTGCTAAGGGCCGTGGCCCCCTAAAGAATTAGGTTATTGGATTCACTTATTTCGCTCGCTCCCTAGTTTCAATTTAGGACCGCTAGCTTCCGTCCTATCTATGCTATAAGGTAACATAGCTATTGGGTGGGAGTGGGATGTATTATTTCGTACCTATTTATTTAAGGAGCTAGTCACCCAAGCAGATACATATCAAATTCCTAGCAGCTATAAGGTCACTGCCCTAATCAGAGCTATAAGGTGCGGTGGCAACGATGGAGCAAGCGGTGCGAACGATGCGGATGAACTGAACTCAGGTAAGGAAGGAACCCATTAAGGAAATAAACCCACCTTTATATAGACCTAAATCTTCGTGTTCTTCACCCTCCTAACGTCAAGCGAGCCATACTTCCTAATTTGCTCCGTTAATTATTTGTATTTCGGAGCAATTTCCCTCTCCCTCCGGTCGAGCGTTCGATCCCTCACCCTCCTATTTTGCTCCGTAACACCTTTTTTTACCTATACCAACATGAAAAATCCAGACGTTTATGCTTATTCCAAGGTACGCGGGGGCTTGTAACCAATTTGATTTCTTGAAGGTCCTCATTCTATGGATGTCCCTTATTAAAGATGTGCTTTATTAGTAGTTCTACCCGGTAAGCACATAAGCACTGCCTCATCAACCGTTAGTCCTAAGGGCGACATATTAGGAGACGTTCTCTTTTATGCCTCCATTGGGGTGGGCCCATCTCAGCCGTGGAGACATTACTTTAATTAAGTCACAAACCAGCATTTCATTCGCTTAGACATTACTCAGGGTGAAAGTAGTTTTCCTTAAAAAAGGTGCCACAGAGGTAAAGCTTAGACATTACTAAGGGGCAACGTGCTTCCGTGACGTCACATCTGAGCCGTCGACATCCACAAGCCTCAGGGCAGAGTGTCACAAACCAAAGAACACAAGGGGGCAAGGCAGATAGGTTACTGCCTTGTTTTTTTTCTTTATGGAAGGAAAGTTACCCGCCTCATCAGAAGCAGCCAAGCAACGCTCTGCCGGACCTACATTCTAAGAGTTAACCGCTCTAAGGAATGACAACAGAAACTGTATCGAGTTACCCGCTTCTTCAACTGTATCTCAAAATATGATGTCACATTTCGATCCATATGAAGAATCCCTGGCCTTATTTCTGGAATATTTACCTTGTCTTAGCGTTGCAGTTATCTAGGCAGAAACGCCCATTTTCCTTCAATAAAACCATTGCAGTTCGTCCTTTACTTTTGGGTTAAGGTAAGTTAGGCCAGGTTTGCACTCTAACAATTATCAGGTACCGCCCTCTACTTTTTTTTTAGGGCCCTACCCCTTAATAAAGGTAAGGTTATCACTTAAGAAGAGAAAGTTATCACTAAAATTTAAGGTCCTGTTCCGGAATATCTATCAGTTAAGGTCCTCAGTTAGAAGGACGACTTATCGATGACCTGCCTGGAGGGAGATAAGTCATAACGACACTCTCCAACCCTCCATAACCTTGACTGGCTCTCCTGGCTTGCTTTGGAAACACTAGAGTTATGGCTTGCATCCCCGTCTAAAATATGTTACGCCTTACTCGGGCCCAGGCTCCGCAGCACAAAACAGTAAGAAAAAAAATATCCTGCCCTTTGGCTTATGAGTTATTTGGATTGAGTGGCTCCTTCCTTGGACAAGTATAGGGCGTACGATATCTCTATCTCTATTTCACTCCGTTCGCTCTTGCCGTAAGAACCTTAAATGGACCTTCTTATTCTGGACCTCCTCTTCCTGACGTCAGGGTAGACCCCCCTTCCCCTTCTTGAACAACTAATAGCCACGTTTGTATCCCGCCCGCTACTTAGAAGATAATTGGACGGAAGGCTTACCTGAAGAATGCTTGTCTCCCTTCTATTTAGGCAATCAAGTGGAAATAAATGATCCAATGGGTGGTGCTATTTATTATCCCTCCTAAAATTGATGCAAGCTCTTAGGGGAACTCATGGCCAGAAGATTATATCCTAAGGGGGAATTAGCCCTTTCCCCTTCGCTTACTTATCTCTGTATATCGCTTCCTTCTGTGCATGCATGGATGTCAATTTTTCCGTGCTTATCTATGCATGAAGGATGTGAGGAAGTGGAGGTGCATAAACTGCTTAAATGGCCTCTCCCTCCTACGTCAGTCAAGCGGCTTCGCACCATTTGAACGCGTTTTCTTGCAACTTGAAACCCTTGAAGGTGTGTTATCCATAAAGGCCATCTTTAATCCATTCTGTTAAGAGAGTTCGAGTGCTTGTAATTACATAGATAAAGAATGACCTCTCCCTCCCGCAATGACCAGTATCCCTCAATGTAGATCAGTTTTTATAGTAACGTACCTCTCCCTTTCACGAGAATGACTCCGTGTTCCTCACGAAATCTATGCTTCAATGATTAATGCACCACTTCGTTCGGGCGGGGGGAGCCTATACGCTCTCTTACCTGCCTAAGCTTAGTTGACACGCTCGAACTACCCTAGGTCTACTGCTTGCTTTGCTCTTGCTACCCCTGAATCTTTCTGGTTGGTTCATATCAAAGCACTTTATAACTGCCCTTACCTTAACGATGGGTCTTGCCTCGACGGGACCAACCCTTCTGTATTACTTGTTAATGTTAGAAGTATGTTTCCTTAGTATATCTTCTACATTTTTCATCATCATCATTACTTTTATGTTTTATAAAATAATATAAAGATGCCCTATGAAACCAAAGGAATTGTGCACTTCACTTTTATTTAATTAAATCAATCCATTCTAAGTACCACCCTGTTTTAAATCACATTGAAAATGAGTTTCAATATCAATATCATTCTAGAATAAACCCCTGAGGTCCTGATTGCGTTATTTATATATATATTTTTTTTCTTAATTGAACTGGACTGCTACTATTTTACTAACTCCTAACTAATCTCCACTACTCCCACTAGATTGACCGCTACCTCCTTGATTACTATTTGAAATAAAATGAAAAGCAACAGAATTTACTATTGGTACTGGATTTTTAATGAATGCCTAGGGTGTGGCAGGGACTTGGCCAGATCCGCTAACATTAGGCAGTACTTCCTCTATCTGGGGGTCTCTTCTTCTTCAAATAGCCAAAACACGTATACAAGTACATCCTCTGACTGTGCCACACTTCTTGTATTGGTGTCCACTGGTTCTTTGGATTAAAGCTGTAACACAAATCGGTAGTTACAACCGGTCATTTTGAACTCCCACATCCATTTGTACCCCTCTCCAATTAGGTTCTTCATACTCTATTGATACTCCTTCACCGCTGCTTCCCCTTACTGGACGTATTTCTGCTACCAAACTTATCTGTTTAAACCACGAGCTGGCCAGCTCTTATTTTCTTTTTAGCTTCCGAAACTTCCACAACCTTCCCTAATTACTTCCTTCTATCGCCGATCTATTTCTCTAACTGCTCGCTCCTATTCTTAACTGCTCTCATCTGATTCAGCTACCACCAGTCCATGATCGCTGCCCTCCTTAGAACTCATTAAGCCCTCGTGCTATTCTCTGCTCCCAACATCATTACACTATATCTCCTACCTTCATAACCTTACTAGCACAATTCCAACCACCCACTTAGAGGATAAAATTGACTCAGCCATGTTCACAGGTTCAAGAGGAAACATTACCTCCTTCACCAACAACATATTAATACAAATAGGGATTTATCAGATTAACCTTCCACATGCTCCATTTTAATACTTAACCTCCGCTTTCGAAAAGGAATGAGAATCTTTTGCAACAAACTCTACTATGTATCCCTCTACTGTAGTTTGCACCCGGAAATCCACTGCGCGGGTGAGCTGGTGGTCCACTTCTTAAGTTCAATCAGATTTTGAATGTTCCAATCTACTGTT
The DNA here is from genome assembly GCA_004151065.3 of Larix sibirica. Lineage (NCBI taxonomy): Eukaryota > Viridiplantae > Streptophyta > Pinopsida > Pinales > Pinaceae > Larix > Larix sibirica. The sequence goes on from NWUY0304733247.1 coordinate 48,036, forward strand.
ATCTTTTCTCTATTTTATATTATAGTGCTTTCTCTATCCGCTTAAACCATTTATATAAGCTTACTGGGAACTCCACCTAGAAAACTTCATAGTCATCTCAATTAGGGTCTTCATACATAAATTTATCTCTACACCACTGAAAATTCCATCTATGCAACTCTGCCTCTTGCACAACAAAATAGTCAAACTTATTCTCAAACCAATCTTGAATCATTTACTTGAAAAACCATTGTCTCATCCTACAAATATCCCTATATAAAAACATAGGTCCCGACAATGGAACCATTTGTTGGCTCTTTTTGATACTAGGGTGAAAATAGGTGTCCAACAAAGGGTTTCTGCTGTAGTCTATCATGCTAGCATTTTCAATCCCCAAGAGGGGAAGGTATCACCCAAAGCATCATTGTCGATACTTTTCAAGATAGAGAGGGAGGTTGTAGAATGAGCAAACATCCATTATAAGCTATTACTCACTCAAAGCAGAAACTTCACTATGATTGCGCAACTCTTTACCCTTTATATTATAAGAAGATACAATTCATTGAATATAACTATGTTTAATAGAAAATAACCAGAATACAGATCATACCATAACAACATCCAAAATGAAATGAGGGTCTTCATTAAGTAGCAACCATCATAGTCCAATAAAATACCATGCCCGCAACAGGACCACGGGTTTTTAACAGAACCAAAATAAAAAGCCTGTGAGTACATCAACTAAGCAACAACTAAATAACCAACCCACCCAGCAAATCATCAACTAATAAACCAATTAACCAATCAACCAATTAACCCTTTTTCCGTAGCCCCAAGGGACTACTTATAAAATAGACAGTAGTTTTTAATGTTTACTATGTAAAGACCAAACTACCCTAGTCGACTAAATAAAGACAATCCATTACATACTTAATTATAGCTGAGTTAGGCTGCAAAATAGATATCTTCCACTTGCTGCGCAGCTAAGGCTCGAGGCTCCATTTGGCACGGCTAAAACTATCCATGTGGCGGTCTTTCCTTCCACTTTCTTGTGCAGCAGTCCCAAAAATGAAGGCGCCAACACTTGACAAGAGCATAGGCCTGCTTTTCCATGATATTTTAGTTCAACCTTTTCTCCCGCCTTGCTGAAAGAGGCGATAGGCTGCTCATAACCTTCATCATTGTTCTGTAGCAATATTGCAACTATAGTGTGTTCAGAAAAAAAAGGCAAAATAAAATACTCCTTGGTGAATAGTCCCTATTTATAACGAGAATAGCTCTTATTTGTGCTATTGGGTTGGGTGGTAAATTATCCTCTGTGAACCTGCTGGCCCCCTATTTCCTCAACCCGCTAAGCACCCTGCTCCCATAAACCCAATTTTACCGTTGCAGTTAACTAAGCATAAATTCATTTTTACCCTCTCTAAAACCATCGCAGTTCAGCGCATTTCGGCATCAAAAAAGCACCTTATTCTTTATTATTATCTCTTATTTCTTCTCGGCGTGTTCAATCTTTGATTATTATCCGTATTACTACTATGGGTAAAAGGGATAAACTATAAAGGTGGTGCATATAAAGGGGTAGACTCACTCAAGGGGTAGGCTCAAGGATATGGGGGTGGGTTTAATATAACTCGCGTTCAACGGGCACGAAACGGCCACGCTGTAGATCCACTTTCGACGATGAGATGGGAAAAACTGGAAAGCCGCGGAAAACGAGATCATTTCTAGGTGCCTAGAGCTGTTTGCTCGCATATCCCGGGAAGACGGGGAGTTTATCACCTGGGGTATAACCGGGGGGCCAAAAAAGGAGGTCGCGCTCTCAAAATTACCATGTGTTGGCAAGACGTAGAATTGAGAACCAATAGGCCAGGTTCATAGAGAGGAATTTTCCATAACATCTTATTCTTTAAACTGTCCTTTTTGCTCCAATAAGCCGTAACTAAAACCTATTATTTTCCCTTTCCATGACAAGTAGACAATTTATTGCATGCTTCGGAAACAAAAAGATGCAAGAAGAACCAACAATAAAACAGTATTAGAGCCTCACCAACAGCTTTCCTTGGCATTTATGATTTCCGAATAATAATACAAGTAGAAACAATACCTCCTTAATAACGGGTAAATAGTCCTACCCACACCTACAAATGCCATCACAGGTGAATAACTAATTGGCCCCTTTTTTCTTATTTATTAAGAAAAGAAATAGGGGTTCTTGCATGCATGGCTCAGTTCTTTATCTTTCCATCAAGGGCGGGATATCATATTAAAGGTTCAAGGTTAAGGCTGGTAAATATACGGAAGAAGACGAGAAGGCGAACTTCAACTTTTTCATATTAGCCCGTATCGTTTTCTTGCATGCACGGTTCAGTCCTACCCATACCTACGTAAATAGGAGTAAGAATAAGACTAGCCCTATCTCTTATTAGCGGGTTAAGACTACGATAATAGAAACCTCCGGAAGTTACCGGTATTAAGAGAAACGATATATGCCATAATAAAATATACCGGTAAAAAGAGGAAGCATCAATCAGACTATTTCCAACTTTACTGATAACGCCAATAGAAGACGGTTTCCCAGTGCAGTTATTTACCAACCCGCTAATACGATATTTATGCAAGAGGTTGGGAAAAGAAGGGAATATTTTTTCTACCGGCCATATATAAGGCTTCCTCCTATTTACCAACCATAAGCTGACGATTTTCCACCCTCCACTGGAAAAGAGATTGGGCTTAGAAAGTTGGAGTGAGTCGATCCAGAAACCCTACCTCGTGCCAGTCTTATCTACGTAACAGCGTGCTAAAGCGAACCAGCCGTAGGGCGCCCGGGGACTCTTTTCCATTTGGTACGATAGTAACGTGATTCCTAAAGGTCACGCAGTAGTAAGACCCCGCGGCCTCCTAACTCTCTCCAATAATTGCAGTTCCAGTTGGCATCCCCTATAGATAGTAGGGCGTTTAATAATAGTAGGGGGGCTAACTAAGTCACTTCAAGTAAGTAGTGCATTTTCAAGAGGATTCAAGGCAGGCCCCATTGTTTTGCTAAGGGCGCTAAAGGGCCTTGTTGTTTTAAGTAAGTAGCTCTACTTTGGGATTTTTTTCGGTTCAAAATACATTATTTTTATCAGATGGATTCAAGGCTGAAGATAGAGGGAATGGGGTCGGCTCGCTCCCGCTCAACAAAATTCCGCCCCGAGACCAGCTTGTTAAGATGGCTGATTCAACCCTCGAATTGCTGGCGGTAAGTTTACGGGCTTCAAACCTTTCCGAGAGTGGGCTAATAAATTTACTATGTATGCATGCAAAAAGAAATACTGGACTGGATATTTATCTGTTGACCTCGTTAAATAATTATATTATAACTATAAACTTCGTGAAAGGTGGGGAAGGCTATCCCTGCTGCCAGGTGACTTATAAACCCAATGTTATTTATTGCCTGGGAGCTGCCGGGTGATTGACCAACCCAATGCACTGGATTTATAGATAGAGAATAGCGGCAACTCAATGTACTGTATTGATAGATTATTTATAGATAGAGAATAGAGGAATTGAAGAGAATAGCGGCATTGACTCTGACAATATTTAGTGCAGAACAGACACACTCGCGGAACTGGCTGGTACACGAATAGTTTGAATTCGTTGAAATAAATGTCCACCATAACTCCATCCTTGCAGAAAATGTGACCCAGCGGAGTTCCAAACGGTGTGCAAAAAAGGCACTTATTTAGGTTTAGCAATATATACAGTTGGTGACACCTCTCAAACATTAGGCGCAATAACACAAAATGGTCCTTTAGGATACTGTAGACAGCCCAGTCATCCAAGCAGACCTCCAGGAACTTCTGTATGTAATCACAGAAGGCAGCTATCACTATCGTCGAGAATATGGCTAGGGCATTCTTCAAGCCAAAGCACATTACATTGTAAGCGTAGGAGCCCCATTCTATGAAAAACATTGTTTCTTCTTGTCTTCTTCAACTATCCACTACAATGAACAGAAGAATGTCTGGAGGTGACTGTGGATTTGGGTGAGGTCTAAAACATTCTAATTTTTATTTCAAACTAAACATAACCATCATACTTATATACATTATTCCTAGGGATGCGGATAGCCTTTACAGTTTCTTTAATCATCAGCATATACCATCACTGGAATGCAGCATTTGTATCCTCTTGGCATTCCTTATCCGAATTATATTGCCAAATATTTCATTTAGGTGCTGGAAATGTGTCTGTGACCTCGGTATTGAACTCTCTTCCCTCCAGAGCTTTCCTTAAAATAATGGAAAGAAGATAAAGAACCCAACTATAAGAAAATCCTTACCATTGTCCTGCACATTAAGACAATTTACTATGAACTCATTCTAAAGGTGGCCCATGGCATCTTTATTCCTTTAACATATCTTTCTACAGACAGCATGGATGACTCCAATGGGGTATTCATCTTTCCGACATTTGCATATCATTTTGCAATCTAATAGCTGGGTTGCAAACCGAACTTCTGGATCATTGATCAGTGAAATGATGACTCCGCATGTTCTACGATGCATTCCATATTTCTTGTCAATTTATTTAGGATTAACATTCTTTGCTGAGATTACATTAGCTGCATCCTCGTCGAGTCGGGGTAATCCTGATACTTGATGCATGGAATCAGGGTCGATGGAATAGGGTTTGTCCAACCAGAGGAATCTTCCATACAGCTTGCTGGGTAAAAACCTGACACACTTAATCACATTCGGGCTCCATCCAAAATGTGGAACATCCAGCAAAGTAAGAATCCTGATTGAAATAAACTTCGGGCCCATGTCTTCGCTATTACTTATTAACTTCCATCCTGGATATTTCTTGTGTCCGCATAATGAGAAAACTGGTGTTCTGGAAAGTGTGTCGCATCCTGAATGTTTCAATCCTAAAAATTAATGATCCCTGCTTTCCCTAATAGCGGCTCCACAATGTCAGCTTTTTCATGAACTTCCACCACATGCATATTTATTATATTTAATCCTATGGTTCATGCATTTACTCTGCCAGCTACCCACATGTATGTAACTCACTCAATATATTCTTGCCACCTCCCATTTGAAATGCTGGAAGGTGTTTTTATTGCTTTGAGAATAGACTAATGTTTCAATAAGTTAAAGTGTAGGGCTAGCCCGGAGATTTATAACTGCATTTTAATAAAACTTATTTGCGTATCTGGTTCGATCAGCAGAACTTCAAACATTTCTGATAGACGAGCATTCATAGAAAGCACCTTACTGCTCCTCCCTCCATAGGTTTTGGAAGAAAGACTTTCTCCTTAAATATAAGGTCAATCCAAATAAAGGAAAGCTTGGCTTGGATTCAAACGAATATGAATAAATGTTCTTTTTTTATTTCTTTTCTGTCCCAGCCCGTATTCTAGTCACCCGGCGAACAAGTAATAAGCGCGTAAGTAAAGCAATCCCGACCTTTCATTCTTTGTTCCAGCCCGCAGCAGCCGGGTTATTCAACTAGAAAGAGAGTAAGTAAGCCGTTTTGCCTGCCCTGCCATCAACTAATGAAATTATATTATTGCTTCTTATCCGAAGGGCTCCGGCCGCGTCGTAGTATCCCCGGTCAGCCAATGGCATCCTGGAATATATAGAAACGCCCTTAACTGCTGGGGAGCGACTCATTCCTCGATCCTATCGTAAGAATCATCAGTCGCCTTTGGCCACACCTTCCTTTCCCAGCCAGAAAACTAAGAAGACTTATAAGCATTGAGAAATCATTCACTAACATCAATCCAAGCCTTGTAGCGCCCCCGCGAATATGGCAGGTGCGAATTGAACGGAAAGCGTACAGAAAGCGAACTGGGTAATGTTGATTGCATAGATAAAACGGGAATGTGGATTTACTGGGGAATGCGTTCTGTGCCTTACTGGGTGAGTGTACTGGGCAGGTGCTTTGGGCAGTGCATTGTCCGCCCGTTGGACTGCCCCACCAAAAGTATGTTTGCAATCAATAAAATAAATAACTCTTCATCGGTGCACTCAATATAGCTAAATTTTATGTGTGTGAGTAGTAGCTATGTGTAGCCTGTTGAGTGATAATGACTATTTCGCTATCGCGAAGCCTTATAACTAGCTCTTCTGGAACTAACAACTCTTCTATTTGGTTGGCCCTGATCCAACTAGTAATAATTAGCTGTAGTGCAACTCTGAGTCCCAATAGTTGAAATGGAGAGACTTCTAATTAGTAGTTATTAGCTGTAGTTCTTCTTTAGACTATTTAGCTTATGCTAAGGTTTTAAGTTCAGAATGAAATGATATTTATCACTATTCCCCTGAGCGAAAGCGAAAAAGCTAGTAGAAGGTAAGGTAAAGCCCATACCATAACTTGTGTTCCCTGAGCTCTAACGAAGAAGCTATAAGTAGTTTACTTTTCAAGAAAAAAGCACTAGAAGTTCCATTATATATAACTATATGCTATTATAAGAACCTCTTCTTAGTGCCTTATTATATTTATAACTATAATTTGTTATTGCTGTATAATGGGACTATATCGGGTAGCTATGTTAGGCTATGATGGGTGCTTATTTTGTGAGTCTGCTATGTTATGTGAGGTGCAGTAGGAACCATTGTTCCGTCCGTAGAACCCTGTAGGGTTTTTATCTAGCTCTGATGGTAAAGTTTATCCTCTCGGCAGATAGTGGGCGATCAATCAAGATCTATCCGGGCAAGCATCACTCATTGTATAGCTTGTTGCACTGAAAAGGCTTTTACGCTCCTTCTACTATGTTATGAGAAAATGCTTTTCGCTCTTAAGTTACTTATCGGGTGGGGGGGTAGGGGCGGAGTAGTATAAGTTATGGAGTTATGTATTTTGGGGTATCGGGTTATGGAGGCACTACTCTTGACTTATATCCTTGGCTTGGCCCTATTAGTTACCGAAGTGATAAGTTAGCATTAGCAATGTTTTTTTTATAATAATATTTTTCATCCTATTTATTATATGCAGGGGAATGGCCAAGTTGAGGTCATATAAAATATATATATATTATACTACGGGTCCTTCTCATTTGACGTTTGAATAGGATGAATCAGTATCAATCCAAGCCTTTTTCCTTCCTTGTAGCGCCCCTCCCAAATATGTTGGCAGGTACGTACTGAATGCGGGTATGGTGCGTTATAGTAAGCGGATATGAGATAAAGGAAGAATGGCGGGGAGGTGGAAGGAATTGGCTCTATAAAAACCGGGGGAGTACTAGCTTTACATCCAAAATGCCCATAGCCCCGTGATACATGAAGCCACCCTAAAGTTGCACCTCCACCCCTACTACCAGCTAGACACAAGTAAATGCCACCCTTACGCGCTAGGCGCCTGTAATTTAGCCCGGTATTTTCGTATGTGAGTTAGCAACCATATCCCCCGCTGCCGCTGCTATATATAATTAATTTGTTAAAACAAAAAAACATCTTCTTTGTGCTGAAGTGGCACCTGGAATATATGAAAAACAATTGGCCTAACTAACCTCACCGCACCTCACTGGGGACCGTACCTGAAAAAACCATACTTTGTTAATCCCTGCTCTAAGCAGCTTCTATCCTGTTTAGCACCCAAGACTAGTCGCAGGATATATGGGGTTGGAGAGGGGCCCTGGCAAAGTGCTGTGCCACGGCCTTATTCCCTAAGGTGATAAGCGATGCAAGCAGGGGTGGGATTGGCTCGGATGAAACGTAAGCGCTCAAACCTCATAGGGCAAACGATAGCGATCAGGGGAAAGCTGTGTCGATACTTCCTTCCAACCTAATGGTATATGTTTCTGTCCAGTTCCGAATGCCCACTTTACTTTGGAGGGAAAAATAAGAATGTTCACTTTGGTAGATTAAAGCTATAACTCATCATCAAACAAAGAAGCCTACTAATTGGTGCCCGCCTCACACAAACACTTGGTTCTGTTAGATCCGTCCGTTGTGCCACCCCGCTCTGAAGATGTGGGCCATCAATCAATATCTCTCCACCAAAGGCAAGCATGGTTATACGGCTCAGACTGCCGGCTATAATATACTATGACTGGTTGGCAAGGATGGGCTCTGGTGGACCCTGTTGTAGTTCATATATAGTGCCGTCTAGATGGACTTGTAAAAGGACATAGTAGTTTTATGTGGCTCATCAAAGCTACTAAATCGAAGCTTTTTATAAGTGAATTTTAGCTTTTTAATACTATATAAATCAGCATAATCACAGCACACCAACACCTGGACACTCACCCCCCCCGAAGGAACGGGACGCATTACCCCCATTACGCTTTCAGTAAACTATAAAGAACTTGACGAGAGAGGCCTTGAAAAGAGAGGAAGACCTGGACACACAATTTAGGTCTTTACACAACGCGTTATTTAGGCTTTCAGTTCTTACCCACCAATATTCGGAAATAAACAATACTATTCAGCTTTATGGAAAAGAAACTCCTAAAGTCCCATAACAATCCTATCATTCTCACATTATACCATTGATGCATTCAAACATCCCCCCATTCTAGCATACGACCGCATTATATTGATTGATACTGCCCCTTGAGGTTGGAAGGGTAGCTACAACAGCCCCGTGAGGTTCGTTTCTTGAATTGACACAGCTTGCCCCCTTGATTAGTACCGCTAACGCTCGATACACGCAAACACAATCTATGTACGGAACTCAGTTCCTACACACTACTGATGATGAACTGTATTAAAATTGTGTACTCCCCCCCCCCCAAATGGCTGTTTTGTTCACTAATACCCTCGTCTTTATTTGGTCGGACGAGTCCCTCCGGGTCGTATAATGACGCCGTTTATATATATATATGTATGAAGCCAACTGGTTGCTTGCTGCCAAAGTTGTAGCTTAGTCAAAAGCGTATTCTACAATAAAACCCTTCAAGTTGTTATATATATAGGTGCGGTAACTTATTAGCATTATATTTGAGAATATGCGAGTCTATATCTCCTCTGTAATTTATTCTTTAGATTCTCTTGGATCTGGCGTGAAGGATACCTCTTTCGGGTAAGGTGCATGTGATAGGGGACATATCTCGGGCATGGTTGCTAAATAGGAGCATATCCTAAGTGACTTCTTGGGTGGGGGGGCTAGTAATGTGGGCCTTCTCTTAAAGGGAGAGGAAATTCAATACAGAAAGGGGAAAACCTATCTGACCTAGTTTATCGGGTGGATGCTGGTGAAAAGAAGCTATGAAAGGTATGGTAAATTATAGAACAAAAGAAGGTGGTCTCATAGATGATAGAGAAGAGCCTGATCCTGACCTTATGATAACTGTTAAATTCGAGATAGATAAGGTAGCCTATCAGTTTAAAGGATAGGCAGGTAAAGAGAGCGTAGATGCATGAACATAACGCTTAGGCAGGGCAGTAAGCTCTAGTCCGTGCCAAGTAGTCAGTGCCCAGTTGTCCGTACCCACAAGTCCACATACCCCCATACATGCATACATAGCTGCTTAAACCCATATGCTTATTCTTCTTCATACCATATAAAATAAATAGCTAAAGTACACGCACGCTGCGCGAAATCATGGTGGATTAGATATAATAGCAATGGTGCTAAATAGACACGAAGGTATAACCTTTTTCACTGGGGAAAACTAAATATTGCTTAAAAGACAGAAACCTTCGAGATTAAATGCGGGAAGGTGCTCAGAGGTGCTGGAGCTGCGTCAATTGCTTTAGCGGGAGCTGCTGCCCCGTGCCGGTATTGGAAACATAGTTACTCTTCTGTTTACTTAGCATTAGAAGGATTTATCAGGACCTCACTGGGAGGGCACTGTGTGGTAAGGATCAGCCAGAGGTGCTACCATTCGTCATTCGGAGTCAGATCGTATCGACTTTTCCATGCATTTTAGTTAGGGGAGTATGTCTGCATTCCAGATTAGCCATATGCTGTAGCTGGATGGAATGCCCTTAGCAGTTTCTTATGTATGTACGTAGGGAGGTATTCAAGGGTTATTACCATCACTAGGATGGCAGGTAGAGTGTCAAGCTTTCTTTTTGTAAGTTTGGTGAGTGACGGGAAAGCTTTGATTTATTTATGGAAAACCTAGGTTGAGGCGAGGCAGTACAGAAAGGAGGAGTGGGGCGGCAATGGAACCAGCAACTTCCCTACCAGCATCTCGTCCAACATCGGTGGAGATAACTGAATATTCACTTAGAGGTTTCATATTTATATTGATACCCCACAGCAAAGGCAGAGGCACCCTTTTTTGCAAGGATCCATATCCAGAGTATTATATTAAGATCCGGTTGTTCCATTCGTTTCGACATTACCATATCCAGTTTCGGGTCAAGATCCATAACTACCAGTAGCAATTAGTCAACTAATTCATCTAACACCATTGTTGTCACCTGGCGTACCTTTCCAGCTATTTGGCCGGTTACAGACGCAATGGTAGAGTCGGATCCATCATATTCGGATCCATAAGCAGCGGACCCCGTTGACTCATATGCAGAGCCTTCAGTTGATTCAGTTCTATATTCGGATTTAGATGCAGAGCTCACAGATTGACCCACCCAAAAGTGGTGTAAAGCGCGCAACCACTCTATATAAAGGCAGCATACCGCCGCCTAGTTACAGAGCCTAAAAGAGCAAAGGCAGGAGAGGCAGAAGCAAAGTCAGTTGACTCCACACCCTACCTACATAGTAGCAGATCCCGCTTCATTTTGTTTACCAAGTAAAGTAGACTTCGTTTACTCGGAAGCAGCAGAATTCATGCGTTACCAGTGCAAAGAGTGCATCGTTAATAAGCATCGCTATTCATTTATCTCTTTGAATAACCTGGAACATCAGGTGATTATCTAACGATCTTTTGCACCTCATTTCCTATTTTCAATTTCACATGCATCGTATAATAACAGATATCATATTTCTATTCTGATCTAAGTCCATAACAGATGCACATTTGTTCGATGGTTCGGGTCATCAATAAATGGTTAGTGGTCCACACTTTAGCGAGCTCGGATGACACACCCGCTTAACCCTTGACCCGCACAGAATGACCTGCCACGGTATCCAAACCTGAGGCTACAAACCTACGACCAATGCGACATGTGATGTTTCTTATTTGCCAGGCGGGTATAGCGGAACACATTTCCACCCCACCCATAGTGTTCAGTGTTCAGTGCTGGCCTGAGCATGATCGCATACGAAACGTGGAAGGATTTGAGGGTAGTAGCATCTTTACCTCTAACAGGAATGGATTCTAGCTCATTTGACTTTCCCCATACCCAACCTGTGCTCCGTAAGCACCGCCTAACCTTTTGCTGACCGTTTTAGGATGAGGAGGGCTTACCGTCAACCTCATTAGGAGCGGCGGGTCTTGGGAACGGGTCCACAAATGGAGTGTTCTACCCTGAAAAAGTTCACTCTAACCAGCTCATGTGCCCTATAGGATAATCTTCGTCCAACAAGGTAAAACCTAAACCCAAGAGAATGCATGCACCCTTCCTCATATTTTTTGCCTCACATGCGCTAAGAGTAGGTGGTTACATGACAACTTGTGCCAAGCATGCATCTCCAAGTAACTAACTCAAGTAGTGTGCCCCACATGTGCCATGGTAAAGTAAGCACATGCCAACACGTGCTAGCTCACCCACTCCTCATATTGAAATGCAACAACTTAATTAGTGTGCCCACCTAGTCCTAAGTAACTCCAAGCTAAAAAAAGGGGGGGGGCTATGAGGCAATTCGCCCTCATGAAACTCTTTTACTTTGATGCATCCCTCTCACAGCAAGAGTCAAACACTCTCTGAGCAATAGGTAAACTTACACTCCCTCTTTGTGAGGAAAGTGTTCTCCATTGCACCAAGATATTTTATCAACATCTCTAACTTCCCCTCTAAGGGTTTCATTCAAATGTTGGCCACTTGTGCATTTGAAGGAATGTAAACTAGGACCACTGCTTCCTTTTTCACTTTTCACTCTCCCCATAATCTGCAATTTGTACAACCCTTGTCCAAGGAATACTTTATATAAAACTTGCCAAACTACAAGTCCCAATAGTAAACCATTGTCCTTCAAGCGAAGCTCACAAGCCATTTCCATCTCACACCACGCAATGAGTTGTTTATAACTTCCTACAATGAGAAAGTCAAAAACATATAGGACCAATACAAGACAAGTAGATAAAATTGATAAAAGAACAACTTCAAATCTGCACAAATCTTGGGGAAGTCCAACTTGAGTTTCAAGTCATTGTTCCTGAAATACCAAACTTGTAGTGCATGCATCAACCCATAAAGAGTCTTCATCAACTTGCAAACATGGGTACACGTCAATGCATCTCAAAACCTCTGGCAACTTGAGCAAAAGTCTTATAAAGGTCAACTCCCTCTTTATGATAGGATTATCTGGTAACAAACCTGTCCTTGTACTCTTCAATGTTCTCATTGCTTGCATACTTGGAATTAATCACTAATTCCTCAGAAGGTTTTGGAGTTTTCTCCAGAAATCATCCTTGGGAAGAGTTATACTCTATCATGGCATCCTGCCATACTTACTCTGCCTCTATATCCTCAAAGGTGGAAGGCTTTGTATAAAGAATGGAAGACATTGGTGCAACACAAGCAGGAAATTTGAAAGGTGGTTGAACTTAAAATGTAGATTTAGGTGCTCCCACTTGTTTGTGTGCATCCTATACCGAACACGAAACCGGTCGACCAATGATACATAAACTATTTCATTTTGCTTAAAAATCTATTCATGTACATCCATGCAAATCCAAACCATTAAGCACAAACTATGCAAAGCTTTTTAATTTATATAAATGTAAGGTTTATTATAAAAAAATATAACTGAGTGCAATCCATTTTTGAACTAAGATACATAGGCTCAAAATAGCCTTGACAATCCCAAAAGAACCATACTAATAAGTCTACAATCTAATCATACGAAAAAATCATCCAATAAACCCTCAGCTTACGTACCCTTCGAGGAAGGGGTAAGCTCCTAATACCCTGAAAACACGTCCCAGAATGAATATACGCTCACGGCCCAATATTAAGGCATTCAGTTATATCCCAGGACGCCTTCTGGAACCAATAGAGGCCTTGACTCATGATAGAGGAGGCCTGGACAACGATAGTAGTTGGTATTTACAAGGTTCCCTACCCCTTTTTCCATTACTGCTTCATATTGACACATTAATCCTTCAATACACCGTCAACGCCCAGGACATTAAGGAAGGACCATTACCCTTTCAGGAACCATTCTACATTATTATTATTATGCTTTCAGTTCTTCCCCCCATGCTTTCTGTTATTTTACATTACGTTTTCTGAAACTAGAGGACTTGACAATGGATAGAGGACTTGACACTTGAAAAGACCTTTATATTATAGAGGCTGGGCAAGGCAGGTAGATAAAATATCTCAGGCGGGTAGGTTCACTCTTAAGGTTCCACTGTGGGCTTGAGGTGAAATAGAAACTCAAGCTAAGACAGCAGGAAGCACTGAATGCATTTTGCTTGCTGGGGTCGTTGCAAGGAGTGGTGATTGTAAAGAAGGCCGGCCAATCATAAGTTGTTTTATAATAAGAAAAATTAGTAGTATGGAAAAAGAACATCTATCCTAGGGCAAGGATTCCTTAACTAAGATTTTCTATTGGATGGGAATGGAGACGCCGCTTCGCTCATACGTGTCACGGAGTATGGGACTAGGATATTATTGGAAAGATAAGGGCATTAAGCTTTCATTGAGTTATAGCGGTAAGAAGACCTATTGTGGCCATAACTTGCACTCACTAAGGTACAATAAGATCAGCATTCACAGCATCCCCATTCTCATTCCCAGTATCATAAGAACCATCTGCATTCCCAGGAGCAGTTCCAAGAGCAGCACTACAACCAGTAGCCCCAGCGTCATTAAGATCCCATAAGCACCAGTTGAACCAGGAGCATTTATAGCAACACCAATTGAACCAGCCTCCTCATTTCCAGCCTCAGTTCCCGTAGCAGTTCCATAATAAGTTGAAGGAAATATTCCCAGCATAAGTTCCAAGAGCAGCATTCTCAGTATTATTTCCAACAGTTTCACAAGCATCATTCAAAGAAGCAGTACAACCAGGAGTTCCATCAGCACCAGCAGTTGAAGCATAATTATTCCCATAAGCAAAAGGATTCCCAGGACAAGCAGCAGTTTAAGGAGCAGTATTACCAGGAGCAAAAGTTCCAACAAAAGCATTATGATCAGCAGTTTAAGGATCAGTATTCTAATTCCCAGCCTCAGTTCCTGGAGCACAAGGATTCACAGCACAAGCAGTATTCTCAACTGGCCTCATTCCTGGCAGCATTAGAACCAGCAGTTCCAAGAGCATTCCCAGCATTCCCAGGAGCAGTTCAATTAGCAGTTGAAGGGACAGCGTAACCAGAAGCATAATTCCCACTAGCAGCACCAATCTAACCAGCTTAAGCATCTCATTCCTAGCATAACCTGTTATGGCATAATTATCGGCAGTTCCAAAGGCAGTTAAAGCAGCAAAAGCAGCATCATTATTAATCCCAGCATCCCCAGCTTCATAAGAACAAACAGAAGCATCATAATTCCCAGCAAGCAGAGTAGCACCAACAGCATAAAGAGCATAACCAGCAGGATCATAATTAGCTATAGCGGTAGTCTAGTAAGTAGTTGGGAGCGGGTAGTAGGGTAGGAAGTAGCGGCTTCTAAAATAATGTGGATTGAGCTTTTCTGGGTTGGGCTGAGCAGGGGGACAGTTAATAATACCTTTTTTCTTGTTGGGTTATTTCACTAAAATGAGATTCTATACTATTGGACACTCAATTAATTACTAAGTTCTCTCCGCCTTTGGCTTGTGGGTGCCTTAATTTATCAAAGGTGAACTCTCAACTGTTGCAGCAATGAGTATGATTACTATGTGGTGTTTATAGATTCTATTGCATCTATATATATATCCTGGCTTAGTCTATTATCCATTGAACTAAATAGGCACTTACTTCTTAGCTGCTGATGCCATCCTATTTGTCATTACTACATACAGGTAGGAGAAGACCCATAGGTAGGTAGATGGTGATCCACTAGCTCTGCTGGTTGGTACTCTATGTTAAAAAGACTCATAATTCAATGTGTCCATCTATTCCAAATTACTATATGATATTATAGCCATCTCTACGTTTTATAACACTTTGACTCGCAGGGTTCAGTTGGTTTAACTCAGAATAGTTCCATCTCTTACATCTTAGTTCGGACTAGTTGATGCTGGTGGAGATCCACAACTAAGGCCTGCCCTGGTGCCATCCAGAGCTGGGCTAAGAGACTCCGCTTACTCTGTGTCGTTTGATGCATACGTGTTCATATATGATGATTTTTCCACTCTACCTGGCGTGGTATCCCTATGTGGTTAATATACGATGTAGCCATGTAGACCTTTACCAGGCACCATATAAAATATAGTTATAATGAGTGCTAATTTCAATTGTTTGTTTTCGCTTGGCTACTAAATAAACTGGGGGTTAAAGCGAACAAAACCCAATAAGGCAGGCAGGTATCAACTTGCATTTCTACGTATCACACACTTTGACTATAAAACTTGGACTCACATGGAGACATTGTTAACAAAGCCCCAATTTAAGAACTCTAGGTTCTCTCCATTATGTGACAAAGAGAACAGATTTTCAATTGCATGGAGAAGTTGGTTGAACCCAGCAGCCTAGAGGTTTAAAACCTATTTGAATATATTATGTCTCCATATCTTCTACATTGTGATACTTGCGAGACATATGACCTAGAGAGCCTCTGGATTTGATCCAGGTTGTTTGGTCCAGGCAATATTTTATTATTCGTTGTTGTAACCGAATCGAAAACCTCCGCGATATACGATGTTTACATAGAGAATTTTACCTGGCTGGCTTCATACATTGATTGGAGCCATGTACAACCTAATACGAGTTCGCATAGAGACGTTTCCCTTGGGATCACATATGGACTCACTCACATATTTACCATATTGACGTTGAACCTTTTATATTGCCATGTTTATGCTGGTGGAAATCCACTAAGCCAGGTGCTTATGTCAGAAAGCTAGAGCTGGACTAAGAGACTAATGCTTGGTTACTTCTGGTGCCAACGTGCCAGGTTCATATACTACTATATTGGCATATATTTATATATATATATGCTATGTATGATGTCACATCTCCACTTGTTTGTGTCCCCTGAACTCTAGCGAAGAAGCTATAAAGAATGTGGTGTCCATAGCCAAGAGGCAGTTTCCATCTCCTATCGGCGGCTGCCTTCCTTTTGTTGTGACAAGGCCAAGTAAGAAGAAGGTCAAACCTAGGTTAGTATATACCACTTTCAAATAAGAATAATAAAAAAAATCATTGTTGAAGTTTCAATACTTTTTTTTTAACCGCGCCAATCATTAGCTCTTGGACTAGCGCATATCTCACATTTCACTTGCTATCTTTATAACGATCTCTATAGCACTAACTAATTCTGTCAGAGCTTCAACACCGAGAGGTTGCACCTCACCTATTGTTTCCAACCAATTATCCAAGCCCAGCCAAGCGGAGTAGCCAGTCGATATTGGTCCAGCCAAATAGCGCAGCAGCCACAGTTGAGTATCCTGGGACTATTTATTTTTACGCTATTAAGTAAATTACAGGTAAGTATGCTCTAAGCAATGTGAGTGCTGTAAGGTGTGGGCTGGGTAGAGGTTTTTTGTGTATAGGGTCCAGGTGGAGGTGTAGGGCTGTGGTGTTGTGTAGTTATAGGTAATGCTGCTCTAGTTTTCCTGGTTACTTCTCCTGGTTAGTCCTCATTCGTCTGTCCGTTTTTCCACCCATCTTGAATATCTGGGAGTCCATGGAGTCCTCAGAGTAGGCGAACCACATGAGTCCGTGGAGTCAGACATTTTAGGTTACACAATGGAGTTACTTGATGTATTAGGTAGGTTACACCGCCCATGTTGAGTTCAATTTTTCTTTTTATTGGGGAGCGAGATAAATAGCGTTGGCAAGGGCAGAGCACGGTACGCAATTGAAAGCTTACCGAGATGGAACAATCTTACAGCTATTCACATTACTCTTTAAGTTCCCCCGCCCAGTAAACATACCCTCCCTATTACGCATTACAATTAATGCTATTATCCACTTACCTATAATCCACTGGCAATTCCCCACATTCCGTTCTTCAATACGCCCCCCCCCTGATTGATACCACTTGCCCAGGGTAATGGCCCTGAAGAAAGGTGCTGCACCAGGAAGGAACAAATAAGGTAACACATCATCTGTAAAAAGCTACCGCAAAGGTAAGGAAGGAATTAGGTACCGCAGAAAACAGCAATGCTCAAGGGTCCCTATTATACCTGTTTACTATTCACCACCCAGTTAGTCATCAGTCAACCACCTAACTGTTGCTGTTATCAATGATCTATCTTAACGCCTCCTTATATTGTTTATTGATCCAGTGCCTGCCTCTATATTGGGTAATGAGAGCTACTACCTGCCTCCACAGATTGGTTACTGATCCTACCGCCTACCTGATCATTTCTCTTTTCCTCCTCAACGATCTATCTAACGAACTATCCTACACATCCCTTGCACCTTCGTTACACAGTTCCGTTCCAATACTGCCAACACCCACCACCTTCCCATTGACAGAACTACCTGTCTGCTAATCATCGTTCTCTTTTTATTTACTGCCTGTCCCCTAGCGAGTCCATTGACTAAGATAACAATAACCTCTTTTTCACTCTAATCAAATGATCTTTTGGAAGAAGTGGATATCGATCGCACCTGAGCAGCTTGCGGGAAATAGATTCTGTTAAATAAAACGGCTAGGAGCTTTATCGACTCGACCCCAGAACCAAACCCCCGTCACACCATGAAAGTGGCTTCGGATCTGAAAAGTGACACCCGCTTTATTTGGGCTTCCCAATGGGTGGGAAGAAAGGCTGTGGGGTTGGTTAGTTAGTGGGGTAGTAGCCCTTAAATAGAGGACGGAGAGAGTAACCTGGTAATTTCACTAGTTAAAGGGGGTGTCCCATGAAGGGGGAGGGAAATACCTATTGGTTATATTATACGTCTTAACACTATTATTTTAACAAATGTTCCAGAGTCTAGCTATTATCTATCTCTCTTGCTGCTTGCTGGCTTTACGATGAACCGCACGAAAGATATTTTGTTGTGTTTATGTTGCCACGAAAAACTTTGTTATTCCCTCATGTTGACAACGAACAATATAGATTAAAATAATGTTACCTACCCATAAAACCCGCAATTCACCAAGAAGAGCCCCATGTAACCAACACGAAGTGAACGTACGGAACAATGAATGGTCCTACCTGCACTGGAATGACGAAATGCCGATTGATACCTTGTGATAAAACAACTTAACACAACAGCAGGACCTAGGGGTTTAAAACCAATAGGGCACAGGAGCTATATTTGAACTACCCCGTTGACTCTTGTCTTGTATTGATTCCCGGCATCTAAGCAACAACTAATATACTACTCATATTTGGATATTATTTATTTATTTTATTGTTACAATTTTGGAAAAGGTAAACTTATATATGGCGAGTTATTCTGTTCCAACTAAACTCTGGTGGATCTTACGCTCAGCTTCACTCACCCACCTCCCTAACAAACATTATTGGTTCATTAATATCTTCTAGTTTCAACATTGTTCGTTCGCTCTGCTTTCATCTCTGTGTTGAACTTAACTTACGCTTCCGCAAATGAGACTTCTAATTAGCTTCCGTTCAACGCAGCCTAGAAGCTCTAATCAGTGATAGAAACTATGGTCAGTGCATGCGATAAGTCTTACTGTAACTAGACTATGTTTTATATATGATTTATAATTAGTTATAAATATTGCATCGGTATACAAAGCAGCCCAACTTCTAGTTGCTTCCGCATCCGCTAGGGATATTATAAAGAGTGGTCTTTATCATATTTCTCTCTCTGGTTACCAAAAAAGCATTAGAGTCAATACGTTAAAGCGGTTGTACGGTAAGAGACTTGGCCTTATCTCTGAAAATTGACATTTCAGGTTATCACTTTATAATTTACCAGTCGCTCACGAGGGGTAAGGTAAAGGGTTCATAGATCTCTGACCCTCCCTCCCTCGTATTCCTGGCTTCAGCAAGCGGTGATAAGTAAGTAGGGTAAGGTTATATAGGTGGGTAAGGTGGATTGATAGCATAAACTAAAAGTAAAAGTAGGGCTCTTCCTATCCTAGCTAGTGGATTCAAAATCCTATAAGGCAAGGGTGTGAATTGGTAGCTACAGGTAACCCTTTCTAAAGTAATCCTTCCCAGCTAAAGGTAATACTTACTAAAGGCCTGTCTGCTCACCCACCCAATTTACTAAGTTCAGGGAGTAGTTACTCATCCTAAATAGGGCAGTTGCCACGGTCGCACAAACATAAATAAAGTAAGTAGGCTAGATAATCCAATGGTAAAAGCCTAAGCAAGCCCGCCCGTGAATGCTCTGTCGAACGCTGGTACACCAGCTCCTCTATTTGAAGCCCGTACAACTACTGGTGATGCCCTCTCTGCAAGGGAGCTTAAAGAATCTCTTCTGCTTTCCAGTGACCCACCTCTCTCTCCAGGGGACCACCTATCCAATGGTGACTTCCTCTTTATTTCCAAGGTCCCTTTCTTCTTTAAAGAATCTAAGTATTTCTTCTGCTTCCTGGTAACCTCTTTCCAAGTGACCTATCTCTACTGGTGGGAACGAAGGGGAACTTTTCTTTTCTCAGGTATGGTGTTACGTTAAACGAGGTATGTTGCGACGGCGACCTCTTTGCTATATCTGAGTTTGATGACTTGGTGTACTGTGATCCAAGCGTTGTACCAGGCATGATGTGTAGATCGAAGCATTCATTGGGATTATTCCTTCCCCCTATTCCACCCGTTCGGTGCTCGTCTTAGTTTCGCGAAGAAGCATTCATTCATTGTTTTATTCGGAAGGTTTTAACAACGGAGGAAAGGGAGCAATTTAGTTGTTTTACCTAATGCTACTAACTTTCCACCCGGTGTACACACGTATTAACTAATCTACTAATCTTTTTTAAATTGGATCCATCACCTTAACTCTTTGCAGAGGGCGTTCGATAACCAACACTTAATGGATGCAAGAATGCTCTGTAGAGTAGGCACTAGTATATTTACCTTGAAATGCTTGCTGCCTGTATGAAGCCCGTACGTACACCGATGCTCTCTTATCAATGTTAAGCCCTTTCCGTCCGATCCAACGCCGTAAAGATAGGCAGGCAATAAATAAAGGTTAGTGATTCAGGTGGGTAGGTAGTTTGGTAAAAGTGAAGATTTAGATAACCAGTATTTTGCCCAACGCCCATAGTCTTCGCCTTCCAGACCTATCCATCACCCCCACAGTAGTCAATTAGGCAGGCCAACAGGTAAATAGCCCACGTAGTCTTAGGTTAGGCAGGTCAACAGATGGATGGACGGACACGGACGGCCAAAACTATAGTTTCGGAAGGTGCACCCAGAGAGAACAGGATTATATCGTGGTTCTTAAGCTGCTGCTACCTGGGACGTAAGGGAAGGACGTGGAAAACAAAATTGGATATGCTCATTTCTAACGCAAGTTAAAACACCTATACCTTGAAGGGGATTACAGTGGATACGCTTTTTAGAGCTATACCGTAGCTATACCGTCGGGAGCAGGCCTTGATACAGATTGAACAAAACCTTATTATCATGCTCTAAGGCCAGAGTTCAGCTGTAGTTTGAAACCGTAGTTTCAGAACTACTAGTTGTAGAGTAAGCTCTACCTTTCGCCTTAGTCCAACTACTAGCCTTTGAGTAAGGACCATGGCAGCCTTAAGAGACTCTATTAGTAAATATTGAAGTTACATAGAGGGAGTAAAGACTTGCTTTATGACTTCCTTTGTCTTCACAGGACTATTAGCCAGTTGTATCCATCCGTATAGAATTCCAGTTTTGTCCATACATAAGTATAGTTTTTGAAAATGATCTTTATAAGAGTTCAACCAAACAAGATATTTTAGTTTAGTTTAGTTCACCTCCACTATTTGAAAATGTCTCCATTAAAAGAAGCAGTAGAGCTTTCTTAAGCGAGTGCTAGCCTTAGAGTAAGCTCCTAATAGGCTTATTCTTAGCTTTAGTCCCAGGACTAGTTCAGTCTTGCCCTTATTGCCTTAGCTTCAGTCTGAGTCACTGACCTCAGGCTACCCCTTAAAGCCTCCTACCAACGCCTTTCCTTTCAAGTTTTAGTCTTTAGAGTAAAGCCCTAAGATTATTCTTGCCTTAGCCTAGAGAATGAAAGCTTTACTTAAGCCTTCAAGCCAGTGAAAGCCGCTAAAAGAAGCCATCAATTAACTGCATGCACAAAACCATTCAAAGAAGCCCCGTTTTAACCCACAGGAAAAAGCAATTAAAAGAGAAGCCGTTCACTGCACAAGCAATTATTCTATTTTTAATATACCGTGCATAATAAACTTATAGCGTGCTTACAAAATCCCCTCCTTTCATCTGATAGGTGTTTGTTTTTTGACGCTATTCGTAATGATAAGGATGGTATTTTGACCGGAGCTTCATTATGCTGCACTGTAACTAGAGCTTCTTCCTGCACTGACCGTAGATTCAAGCAATGAGACTGGACTGACAAGCTACACTGAAAGAGCATTATTCCTGTACCGACCAGAGGTTAATGCTGCACTTTATGGCTCTTATTGAAAACAGGTGATACTGGCCCTACTGTATTTACTCTTGACTCTTGGATTGAATAGCGAGAACTACCGGCTATGGTGTGGCTATAAGCTTTTATGTCATATTATTGACTATGATCTATGGCTATGGCTGTTTCCAGTCCGGCCCATGATGAGCCCAGCCATGCTATGACTGTAAATTGGCTGTATGGCACCGTCTGTCAATGATCGACTATCAGCAATGATTGGCTCTCGGCAATGACACCTGGCAATGATAAGCTAGGCTTCCTGTCTCAGATCGGCAGCTTAGATCGGCTAGGACTCCAGGCTATCAACTAGGACCTTCCTTTAGGCAATGAAAACTACTGGCTATGTCGGCTATGTTAGGTGCTCTATGTTAGGTGCTCACTATGTTTCCGTATAGGTAAGTTAGGTATAACTCATTGTTCCATATGTACAACCCCGTTGGGTCCATTTATCTGGGATATGTGTACCCCCAGGTACACATATCATTCGGGTAATAATTGAAAAGGGGTGATACTTATTGGATTCCTTATGGGGCCCATCGAGCCATTTGGAAGCGATGGATAAGGTGGCTAAAAAGGAGAGGAAGCTTCAGCTTGAGAGAGAGAGAGAAATTAGTCAATTTCCCACTCTTGATAGGCCGCGTTTGCATGAACTACAATCTCCCAAGGCGCCCAGTTTCATTACTGAATTTCCCACCTTCAATAGGGCAGGTGAAACCCTTTCTATCT
>NWUY0304733430.1:0-12073 GCA_004151065.3 Larix sibirica
AGGAAATAAAAGAAAGTTGCTCTCAGGATTGTTGGTTTGTGGGCTCGGGGGCTAGGAAATCCGTTGATTTCCTAGGGTCAACACGATAAGAGCTAGCCAACAGGGTGGTTCATCCATTTTTTGGTATGAAGGCTTGGTCGGGAAAGGCTGCGGGAGCAAAGGCTTGGACATGAAAGGATGCGTGAGCAAAGGCTTGGACAAGAAAGGCTGCAGGAGTAAGCGGACAATCTACAACCTACCAGATACAGGTATTTTACTATTGGTTAATCATTTACATCTTAATTCTATGCATACTTTAAATGGTTAGATTGACTAGCTGATATGAGAATATGTAAAGTTTCATACTTTAAATGGTTAGATTGACTAGCTGATATGAGAATATGTAAAGTTTATGATGGGAAAATAACTTTACAAATGTATATTTTGGATTATTCATTAGTATGTTTGCAGAAACTAAGTAAAACTAGAAACAAACATGAACTTGGAAATTTGATTGAAACAATATAGTTTTATTAAAACTTGTCAAAACATGCTCACGATGAGCTTAACACAAAAATTAAGCTTAAACACAGAAATTAGCCCAGGAATTTGACTTAGGAACTTGTCTTAGTGCTCTGCCGTAAACAAGACCATTACAGGTGGGTGGTGTATATGGTGTCAAAACAGGTCTCAAAGCTTCAAGAAAAATCTGTTTTTTCAACCTTCAACTCCTCCTTTACTTCTCTTGAGAATATAGGCTCCGGAAAGGGTTTAAACTCAACGGTGTCAAATTCATGTTCAAATACTTGTAAATCAGGGAGGGAAATTGATGAAACCAACTTTTTATCTTCTTCTACTAGAAAATCCAAACCAATACCATGAGATGAAGTGTATTTTTCTAAAGAAACTGGAATATTTTTAGATATACCTGAAGATGAAGACTCAAGTCTCTATCGTGCTCTGGCTTATTTGAGAATATTTTTGGGATCAAATCGAGCTGTAAAAAGACGAAATGATAATTTTCCTTGAATCCCGTTCCTTCTTGAAGCCAAAATTATCCAGTGAAATCGCCAAGTGAAAGTGTAGTCTGTAAATCTGTTTGTTTTTTTCCACCTCAAAACCAGATCTAATCATTAAATTTTACCCAGGGAAGATAACTTGGATTCTTCGCTCCTCGACAACGACGCCATAAAATGTTTTTCCTAAGGTCTGCACTGGACTGCTACATGGAAAAGCTAGGGCATTTGAGTTCAAGTTGGAATTAAAAATGGTTTTAGGGTTTTAAATGGTTGAATATATTAGTCTTCTAAAACTTGAGTGAAGGGATTGAAAAAGAATAATAATATATCATGTATTCAGAGGTTTTACAAACACTAATATATAGGGATTAATATTTAAATTCACTGCCATAATTAAATACATAATGAAATTATACACATTCATACATTCATTAACTTCATATTATAACAACGTTACAATCTGAAGAGATGGGAGAAAGCAGAACAATTTCAGATTAATGAACAAATAAAGCTTAACGTCATTAACACTGGAAATAAACAATTATGCAGTGCACAAGTTCTTCCACTTTCAAACGGAAAACTAGCAGCAAAGTTAAATAAGGGGCACAAAGTACTCATATATAAATTATTTCTGAACATTCATATCTATATTACTATATCCAAAACTTACAGTCTCTTCACCAGCTCTTGTCAATCTATTGCCAAAATTCGAACCCCTTCATTTTCTTTTATTTTCCTTTATATAACTTCTTTTTGATTCCTTTCTTTAGGGTTTTGAAACTTCTTTCATAACTAACAATAATATTTTAAATTTAAACTACTAATTTTAAAACCAAAATAGTTTCGAGTCCATATTTTAGGAATGTTTAAATTGTTTGATAACGACCCTTAACTATACTTAACTACATATAACAAGTCTCTCTTTACAAAGATACACTAATAAAATTAAGTTTGAAATTCTCAAAAACTCAGAAAATAATAAACGATGTTTCTGCATGACTCGTGTAAGAGATAAATCTTGTTTTCAATCAGCTGGAGGTTGCATTTTGATTTTGTTAGTATCAAGGGCATGCTCATTTTGCTTCAACTCCTTGGTTTTGCAGAGCATCAATTCCTTGACTCTGCAATGTATCTTGAAGAACATGAGTGCACAGTTCAGTCAAAATATCTAATTTATCATTAGCTTCTTCCTTTCGAGCAAGCATTCCTTTTTCTAGTATTTTTTCTGCCTGAGAAGCTTCTCACTATTTCTCTTTAATCCTTGAGATAATTTGCACAGTTTGTTGCATCTCATAAGCAATTTATTCCACTCTTTATTCATTTTATTCAACATGTCTTGTACTTGGTTGTTCTCTAGCTGCAACTTTTTAATCAGACCTTTAGAATTTTTTAATTTATTCTCGAGCCTTTGATTAATTTGACATTTTTCATCCTCAGGTCATGGCAAGCTTTCACCAACTGTTTTTTCCATTTGAGCGATCGAAAATTCTATCTCCATCTCAGCAAGATTGTTAAATTATTCATGTTGTATGTCTTGTTCTTCTTCATAGGTCATGGGAATACAGGGGCGAGCCATAAGTGAACAAGGAACTGCATTTATGGTTTTCTCCATATTGGTTAACATTTCTGCCACTTTCTTTTCCACCTCCATGGATGAGTCCAATCCTTCATTAATAACTTCTTGAAATTCTTTAGGTTCTTGGAACTTCTCATTTGTTCTTGATTTCACGAATTTAGGTTCTTTAATAGAATCTAGATCCATTACTCATTTGCCCTTATTAATTTTGGTACTGGCCCTTGTCTGCATAGGTTTTAAAACTAAAGCTTCAACCTTTGGTTTTTAAGACTTCTGTAGTTTTTCATCTGGCAGAGTTTCGAGGTCTATAACCTTTTCTTCTTTCATAGAAGGTTAAAAAATAGCTCTCGATTGAAGCCTAAATTTGTTTGTGGCTCTGGTGTGTGGTCCATTGAGATAATAGGGCTTCAGGGCTTCAGCCTGTTTTCTCTTTCGATTCTTAGTTTTTTTCTCATCATCTAAGGGATCATCAAAATGCTCTGTTTTTTGCAACCTGATATCTTCAAAGTTTGGCGGTGGTCTCATGGCCCCCCTCATCCTTAGTTTCATTTTTCTTCTTCCCTTTTAATACTCCGTTCCACATCCATTTCAACATCTTTACAATTTTCAGAAGTATTCAATCAGGTAGAAAAAATGCTAATACCCTTTGGTGGGGACTTATCTCCTAGGGTTTCATATTCAAAATGCAATATGAAATGGTCCCATATTTGATCAAATTTACTTAATTCTTTAACTATCAGCAATTTAACTAGACCCCGATGAAAGATACTATGTCGATTCTTCAAAAAATTCCTAACCCTAGTCGACATTTTCGAGAGACTCTTCAGAAAATAAAAGGGTAAACTCATCTTTGAAATGCCATCCAAATGCAAAAGGAAACACATGTGAGATGGACAATAACATACCTTCCTTCCCCTGTAATATATCTTTGCACCATATTCAATAGATCACTGCATTCTTGTTTTATCCAGGCTCTTGGAATCCCCTTATGCCAATTCAAATTTCGATACTTGTCTGGAAGCAAATAGTTGCACTGTGTAGTATCAATAGCCTGAATCTTAACCATTGTTCTCCTTCTCGTGGAAGTTCAGTCGCTATGGAAATGGAATTATCTCAGATAGGAAATTTTACATACCCCACCATAAGAGTTTTCCCATCGAAGCCTTCTGCAAACGCCCTGGAAACCTCGGTGTGATGGCCCTGTAATTTCTCGCAGTAGTGAAACCAACCAGCTTTTTTAAATTTAACGCCAAATTCCGGATAAGCTTAAATGATTTCAGCCCCTATCGACTCGTACCTCACAACATATCCACTCCTATGTGAAGCCATGGTTTCTTCGTTCAGCTGCTGCGAAGAGTTAGATTAAATTTCTGTGCAGGGTCTTTCAGTCTCACAAACCGACTAACAATACCTCGAAGGGGATTTTATTAACAATTTCCTTCTGTCAATTACATTGATAATTATGGAAATTAGGAGAAGAACAACTCAAATCGATTCATAGAAACTGGAGGACTCTATATGCACCTGGATCCATAATTTTCCATTTGGTTTTGTTTATCGTGATTGCAGGTTTTCAAAGATCGACATGACATGAGAGGTTGCTTTAATAATTATCTTGACAACCTGTGTTAGTTCCATAGCGCGAGTGTGCAATTTGGTAGCGCAGCCTTTGGCAGTTTTGTAGCGCAATGAACCTTTAATCTCATCCCACGTTCATGCTTAACTTAACCAAAGTTAGGCTATTTGATCAACAATCATACATGCAAGAATTAAGAATACAACAAATGGTACAATTTGTGCCACCTATCACCTTACAAACTAATAATCAAAATTTGAAAATAAAGACCATGAGCAACACAACATCATAATACAAAATACCTTTGGAAAAAGATTGCTTTGGGTAAATCAAATCTTGAAATAATCTTGGAAAGAAGAATGATTGAATTTGAAGATGTTAAGGTCAAAATGTAGGCAATCTTGAGTGCAGACCTAGGTACAAACAATTCCTTTCATTGTTCCAACCCCATTTTAATGATGGTAATGATATATAATCAACTCACCATTGATGTGGTTTTGTCTTTGATTATTGACAAAGACAGGAATAATCCCTAGCATGAATGACATGTTAAGGTGGCTTCACTTGTGGTATGATTTCACTTGACTTATGTCTCTCATCATGCTTATAATAGGTAGGTAGGTTGCATAAACTCCTGCATTAGTTTTATTCGATTTCATCAGTTACTTTTACCCATGCGCTGCACTTCTTGTTTATTGCATTTCATTTTGATTTGAACAAGGTAGGATAGAAGTGTTTGCCTCTGATGCATTTGACATATTTGTTGTTAGATGTGTGTGTAGGTCTATAGGGACCAAATGATTCAAAGGTTCTCATGCACTCCCAGGAGAATCCCATGTCCCACAGTTGGAGCTAGTTGTTACAACTTAGATCTTTTACAACATGCTTGCCAAGATATACTAGAGAGAGCTGAGGTCCTTTTCCATTGTAAAAGGACAATTCTGGGCTTGTTTATGTGAAAGTGGTGGTCTAGCGAGGTTCAAGACCCATGGTATGGTCATGGAAAGTCCTCTTGGTTTTCATTCCAGAAAGTGTTAGCTTAGTGGCATTGTTGAATGCCTTTTGATGGTCAGAAGTCCTTCGTCTTGTTGGGCCATTTGGGTCATGGGTTGGTGTTTGGTGCTTTTTGGGATGGGTCCATTAAGACACATGGCTTAGGGGATCCTAGCCACGCTTATGTTTTGCAATGTGTGAGGTTATTACGCGTGTAAGGGTTGTCATATCCGGTTTAATACACCTCTTTTATGCCCACTTGGACCTTACTTTCTATTATATGACCTCTCCTCTTGGTCCATATATGCTCACATCATCATGACACCTTCTTCTTTAAGAGAGCTTTACCTTGCTAGGGGAGGGCATTGAGGGATCTTCTAGATTGTTGGGGTTATTTGGGGCATGACGTCCTCTGCCAGCTCATCACTTCATTTGGATGAATCCATTATAATCATTTTTATCATTATTTTTAGTCTTTTGTGGCTTGGTCCTTGACCTGTGGGTGACAAACCTTAGTTTTAAGTTATTTTTACCTTTTAGTAAGGTAGGCTCCAAAATTAAGTTTAGTCAAGGAAACCTCACACAAATAAGGCTTCTATCTCTCATTTGTAATCATGGACAAGGATTCAAATTATGTATCTTTTTCTTTTCCTCTAGGTATATTGGATCTTTTGAGTGATGCACACCTCTCTCTTTGGCATGTGATGAGTTGTGAATGGTGAATTTTCTAGGGTTTATACTATCTTGCAAGGTTGATCCTAAGAATGGTTGTAATAAATCATCGCTAAGAAATGAACTAAGAAGTATCTCTTGCTCCCTTTCTTGATTGATGTTGGTAATATCTCTCCATTTTCGTGTTTGACGTTGATCTTGCACCTTAGGCAAGGTAAATTATGGTTTTTTATCGACACCTTGTTAATTTTGTTTAGGAGAGCTTCCTCTTGAAGGAGCTCTCCACAGTGGGCCTTGGAGTTCATCTTTTTCCCTAATTAGGGTTTTTGGATACTTAGACTTAGTATCGTCTTACTAGCCTCTTTCCCTAGTTGGTAAATCTTGAATAACCAAATTGAGTAGGGACTTTGACCTCGATCTCTAATTGCCCTAGGGTTGAAAAGACTAAGGTCACAACCCGTTATCTATCACCCTTTTTATCAAAATTATCTTATACATTTTATTACAAAAATCCAAACAAATATAATTTTAGAAAAGCCCTAAAAATTATAAAAATTTTCATCTCAAAAAATATTTGGAAATTGGAAATTCTGCTCCCACAAAAAGATGTGCCCTAATTGAATTAATGGTGGATTTTGAAGGGCGTTTTCATCGTGTTGTTGATTTTAGTGATATCTTGATATTTGTACCAACTAGGGTTTTGTTTTGTAGATCTGTTTTGCAGGTGCAACAGGTACATTGATCATTTCAAGCAAGTCCGAAGGTCAAAAAAGTGGTTTCTAGGTCCATTTTGATCCCCGAGGCATTGCAAGTTCATTGAGGAATGTGTTGAGCGGGATCACACTCTATTTGAAGGATGTTTATATAAATCTCATATTAGATATGATATTCCATTTTCAGAACTGTTGTAAGGCCTCTTCCTCACGGGCCTCATGCTCATCCCCCTTACCCTATAACACAAGGTATTCTTCATACGGTAAGGGTGACATTGTTATGACTGATTTTTATCGTTTTTTCTGAGATATATTCGCTGTTGCAATCTTATGACAACAATAGCATTTTGGCGTTACATTTCTTCTTCGTGATAATCCCTCTCCTTTAGTGATTATTATGCTTCATTGTTTTGATTCCACAAGGCACTGATCTACCTCAAGAAGTTTCTTGGGAAATGTGTTTGTGTATTGTCTAGGGAATTGCAAATATTGTTCACCAAGTTCTAGGGACTCCCCATTGGTCTTAGGAGTTGACCTAAAGTGTTCAAGAAGATAGGCTGAGGTGACATTGGGATCAAGCTTCTCTCGTGCTTGCCACTCATCGCACCGTCATCCACAAATCTATCATGGGTTCTATTTTGAGCGGTAACACAAGCTATTCTTTCTACAATTTTTTTTGCGGTTATGTCAATGGCTATGTGTTTACATTGGTAAGGTTCAATCTTGGTTCTAATTGACTTATGTGTTCCATGATTGCTACTAATGGTAAGCCTCAATAAGTCAAAAGGTAGTGAAGTACTTATGAGCTTACATACTTCCTCTAGTTGTTCATTAGTTTCTTATGATGCCTCTAATGCAGTAATGTACTACTATAGTTGGGAATCCTTTTGTTGAGGTCATAAGAGATAGTAGATCTATGATGATCTCTTGGGAGGATGACTTACTCGAAATGAAGTCTTAGGAGCTCCAACTTGCTCCTATGCCTCCTGTAGTGTCTGGGTGAACCACTTAGACTTTCTTGCTGAATTGGATGGTAAAAAGGTACCGCTAGCAGCTCCAAAAGCTTGCTGTTGTGAATCAGATTTTTTTGATTTTTGCAGATCAACCTTTGGGGCAGCATGTTTTTCTACCTCCTCGATCACTGTAGGAGGTTCTTGGGACATGGAGGACTGCACATCCTCAACAAACTTGATATCTCTGCTCACGACTACCTTTTGCTAAAATGGGATGTAGACTTTGTAAGCTTTCGAGGTCTCATTGTCACCCACAAAGATACCCTTCAAACGAGATGGTTCCAACTTGGTCATAAGAGATAATAGATCTATGATGATCTCTTGGGAGGGATGACTTACTCAAAATGAAGTCATAGGAGCTCCAACTTGCTCCCACGCCTCCTATAGTGTCGGGGTGAACCACTTAGGCTTTCTTGCTGAACTGGATGGTAAAGAGGTACCCCTAGCAGCTCCAAAAGCTTGCTGATGTGAATCATATTTTTCTGATGTCTGCAGATCAACCTTTGCGGCAACAATCTTTTCTACCTTCTCGATCACTAAAGGAGGTTCTTGGGACATGGAGGACCATGCATCCTCAACAAACTTGATATCTTTGCTCACGACTACCTTTTGCTAAGATGGAATGTAGACTCTATAAGCTTCCGAGGTCTCATTGTCACCTACAAAGATACCCTAACTAGATGGCTCCAACTTTGTCATTTTCTCATTAGGGATATGAATGTAAACATGACAATAAAAAACACGAAGATGTGGTACTTGAGGCTTTTCATCTATCAATGCCAACTCTAGTGTCTTGTCCTTCAATACTTTGTGAGGACACTTGTTATGAATATAAATAGCTGTAAGACATGCTTTTGCTCAGAGATGCATGGGTAGATCTAGATCTAGATCCTGGATCATAGATCTGGTTGTCTCTATGATGGACCTGTCCCTCTCTAGAATCCATTGTGTTGAGGATTGTAGGGCATTGTTATCTCCTTCTTGATTCTTGCTTCCTTGCAAAACGTGTCAAGTTTCGAGGTATATTCTCCTCCATTGTCCAACCTTAATACCTTAATCTTCTTTCTTGTTTGATTATCTACATGAGCCTTAAAATCATGAAAATTTCTGAAGACCTCATCCTTTGTCATTATGAAGTAAATCTAGGACTTCCTAGAGGATTCATTAATAAAAGATCCATTGTAAATGTTACTTGATAAGGAAGTTGAAGACATTGGTTCACATACATTTGAGTGGATTAGGTCAAGAATCTCTCTTGATCTATGCTTGTTGTTAGGAAAATAAACCTTCACATGCTTGTCGAGTACACAATCCTTGCACACTCAACCTTGAAGTTTGGTAATCCTTGCACCATGTCCCAAGATCAACAACACTCCATAATGCATGTGACCTAGCATTCTGTGCCAAAGCTCACACAAGTTGTCACTGTCATGCACTAGAGCTCTCACAGTGTCCCTCCGCAACCTGTATAGGCCATCGATTCGACCACCTTTGGCCAATGCTCGATCAGGATTCCAACATCTCTTTCGGATGAGGATTTGCTAATCGTTATATATTTGAGATCTATCATCATTGAAACTGAAATGAGATCTTTAGTTATGTCAGGTACATACAAAACACCAATAAGCTCAAGGATATCACCTGATGCCATCTATAATGAGATGGATCCCACTCTTGCAATTAGATACATGGCATCATCACCAAGTTCCACTTGCATGCTTTCCTCTTGCTCTTGAAGTTTGTCGAAGGCCCTCTTGTTAGAGGTCATATGTTTGGAGGCTCGACTGTCCATGTACCAGTCGACACTAGACATGATGTTAGATGACAAATATGAGACCATAGAGAAGTGTCTCTCAAACTTGGATAAAAGCTCATCCACTCCAGCTGATGCTTTTGCACTCACTGTAAATGGCTTCCGGGGCTGTTGCTTGCCCTTCTCCTTCTTCTCATGACACTGAGAAGCAAAGTGTCCAAACTTTTGACACTTGAAGCACTTGATGTGGCTCAAGCCTTCTTTCCCTGGTTGGAGGAGCCTTAATCCTCTTTCTTCCCTTTTAGATCCTTCCTAGGTCCTCCTTTCTTGTTTCCCTCCTTCATCTTGCAGATGAGGGCAAGATTCTGCTCCTCATTCTCCGTACTTGTAACAGTCTCCAGTCTCATATCCTCTTGGATAAAGTCATCCCATAGCCTCTCAAAAATTGGAAGATTTTTTGGGGACAGACCCCATGGACTAAAGGTTGCCAAGAAGAAGAGAACCCATTTAATTTTATGTGTACTATCTCTTCACACTTGACCTTCTCTCCAACTGTTGCAAGCTGATCACAGAGTTTAGTAATCTTCATCAAGTAGGAAACTATGGTATCTGTCTTGCTCATCTGCATGGCTCTAAGCTTATTCCTCAACAACATCTTCTAATTGATATTCTTGCTTTGATATAGAATGACTAGAGCATCAAACATGTCCTTCCCCGTAGTCTTCTCGACAATGTGAGGGATCAAATGATCCTTCACCAAGTCAAGTATGACTTGCTTGACCTTGGCCATCTTCCTGTTATGATCTGCCAACAACATGATATTGATAGGCTCTACAGCTGCTTTCTCAACAAATTCCCACAGATCATACTCCTCCAACAACATCTTTACTTGACACTTCCATGGGACAAAGTTAGAGGGACCTTCCAATCTGTCTTTGTATATGAGACTAAATGTAGTCATACTGTAGCACTGGAATAGTCTGCTAAACAAAATAGATCAACAACTTAAAAAAACCACCATATCACAAATCCGCTGAGCTTTTCTCAAGCAAGGATCACATCATCATGGGTATCTCACCCTTGAAACCTCTCGACAACTCCCTCTCACAGGTGGTAGCCCCACTATCCAATGTCCATTCAAGGATTCCTATAAGGTTTCAGCAAACTGCTCTGATACCATGCAGAAATTATCTAACATATGGTACACAGATTGTGCACTTTGTAAATTCAAATTACTTTCTATACTAAACTAAGACCGTCTGAAATAAATGCCACTCAAAACAATAATCTGTAAATTATGCTAGAATCTATGAACACATATAGTTAGAGAATATAACGATAACTCAGTTAGGTCACTGTCAACACCTTCTACTTTCATTGATTCTGAACACTAAAAAGCTGCTATAGGAAAAAGCAATAATTTCTACAGTTTTCCCCACTAAACTTTTGGGAAAGTACTCGAGATGATGCTCTACCAGCATACATCCTTGATAGACCCCAGTGGGTGGTTGAATCAGTGGAAGTCCATCTGCCATCTTTAGACAACTTGACAATGCAAGGTCTCAAAGTTGGTATGGCCCAAGCATTGATGCCATAGCTAGGAAAAATGACACGTCCCCCAAAGTTTGTGTGTCCATATCCTGCTTGTCGGGCACATGACATCCTGGACAGATGTTGGACATTTGTTCTAAAATAGGACATGTGCCAAATGTGTGTTTGACACATTCTCTAACACACATTCTCTAGTAGCACCTCCACATATTGGACACCAATGCACAAAAATGGGACTCTGCAGGGGAACAAATAGAGATAAAAAGAGATTTCTACTTCCTTTTTTTCACTTTCGAGTTTCAACTATAGAAAAAACACTCCAAGTGTCTAACATAGTGCAAGTAAAGGATAAAAAAACAGATTTGAAGGGATTTTGAGAGATTGAAGGCATCCTAACTTCCTAGATTTGTGATTTCTCCAACAACAATGGTCTTCATTCATACCATAGAAATCATGTCTCAAGCATCAAAAGCTGCTTGTAAAGGTCAAAAGAAAGGGGATAATGTTAGTGTTAGTGTCGCTCCCCACCTCCAAGTTCATTCATCGCTGTTACTGCTTCATCCTCTGCAGGTGGAGTTGCCAATGCTGCAAATAACCCTGCTGTAGCAAGACAAAAAGCTCAAGAAAAAAGTAATCCGCTGTGGAAGTATGTAAAAAAAAAACAAGTGCCTTGGGCAAAGCTTGTAGAGGGGAAAATGTTGTTTGGACGTAATTTCTACCCTCTTGAATTCAAGAGCACCTACTACTGAGTTAATGGACCATTTTTTCGGCCTTAAATGTGGACTTGGAGTATGTAAATCTGTGGATGCTACCCCAACAAAAAAATATGGCAAGAGAGGATGATATTGGTCTGGGGAGGGTGGCGGCAGAAAGTGGGACACACAAATGAGGATCCTCTTCCATTCTTGAGGAAGCCATCCAAGAGAAGTGGGAGTGAGATTGCAATTCAGGTAGCAAGAAAGAGGCTAGCTCCCAGTTGCGGTCCAATGGACATGATTTTTCAACAAAAGCGGTGAGAGGAGGTTGATCTTACCATTGGGTTGTTTTTTCTATCTCAACATCATTTCATTTAATGTTGCATGGTCTCCTTTGTTTTTTGAGATGTCTTGAGCTCTACTTGAATGAGTTCCCACTGAGTATGTGCCTCCTAGTTCAGAGAAGCTTAGAACCACATTGTTGGTTAAAGCAAAGAAGGAGGTAGATAAAATCCCGGAATCTATTTAATCAT
>NWUY0304733588.1:0-10093 GCA_004151065.3 Larix sibirica
CATGGAGATTCGCCCATTTATTATACATGTAAATTTAGGGGGGGTTCTTAAAATTTTCCCTACAACAAGGGTTAACAACATATAGATATTGAACAAAATATGGATGTAAAAGAATTGAGATCACTTATAGATTGGAACATATTGCCACCAAGCAACTAGATCTTTGGCATTAGTTGGTTTCTTGTGGTCACCATGACAAAATGCAAGAGATACATGTCCCTGAAAATGTCAACATCTTCTACACAGGAAAGTTAGAGACTAGAGTAAAATACGAACAAGAGACAACATTTGCAAACATGATGATTTAAAATAAAAAATTGTAAACTAATGCATAAACGACACCAAACTAATGTCAAAATAAACAAAATTTGAACTTACTCATATTTGTTGAAATTGCTTTTGACAACAGAATATTAGCCTGCAAGAACATAAATATTCATCAAACACATATAAAATATTGATAAGAAGTAATTAAACAAAATAAATAAATTTTTATAAAAGTTAACAAAATAAATAATAATATTTATATACAAATATTATTAAAATATTTATATATCACATTAAAGTAACATATTAAAAAAATCTGAGGAAATTATTTATATGAAAATGTATATAAATATTAAAAAATGCAATGATATAATATTTATATATCATATTAAAACAACGTATAAATAAAAAGTTAAAAGTTATTTATGTGAAATATGATGTAACAAAACATTTATAAGATAAATTTTGAAAGAAATTATGTATTGTTTGTTTAAGGAGGTTCGTTACAATGATGGATAGAAAGGATGACTTACAATAAGATATTTATAAGAAAAATGTACGGTCACAAAACTGAGGAATCCCTGATAGGAGGCTAAACTCCATGCACTAAAGGGGATAATGAGGAACAAAGTGAGCACTATTTGAAAGAAGCTCAAGATTTACATGATGGTTAAAAAAGCTTTAGTGTTATCAATGTGGATAGAGATAATAAATAAACATACACACTCCAATCCAATATGTTTGTATGTCTTGGTGATGTGTTGTTTTATATAGCCATTTTGGCAAAGCATTTGCAAATGTTTAGTTATTATGTTTTCATGTTTTAAGCCTTGTTAATGATTCGTCGTTAGAGGAATGATAAAGGGTATTATTGGTTTATTGTTTTCCTTTTAGAGTTCTATAATACACCCAAGGAGTTTTGTAAATCTCGAAAGAACTTCAAAGTCCGAACACTGTGTATGTAAATTAAAAAAAAAAAAGAGTTAGTGGAATATGTTTTTGTTAGAAAAATTAATGGAATATTAGGGAGCATTAAAATTTGATAGACAACATATATGAGAAAAGAATAATCTTAATTAACATCTCAAATCATTATTTGAACACTAGGGATTTTGGGATGTATGTGGTACAAACACACTAACCACCCTAAGTATAATTAGTGGAAAGATTAGAAATGACCAAATGATGAGCTTTTAGTGAAGTATTTGTCACTAATCAAAATGGAAATAATCAAATGATGAGGTTTTAGTGAAATATTTGTCACTAATCAAAATGGTTCAAGCTCTAATATCAATGTAATCAACCAAAATGGTTCAAGCTCTAGTTCCAATATAATGAACAATAATTCATTCACTAAATACCCAACATAAGAAGAACAAATAGTTGAAATTCATAAAGAATGAATAATATAAATAACTAATGAATAAATTAATAGATTATTGATAAATGCAATGCCTTGTATTATACCTATATGCATTGACTAGTCATGAAGGTGAATAGTCCTGTTCCTTATGTTTATGACAATATTTATATATTTTATGTCAATTACAATGTTTTTTAATGAATCATCTTCGATTAAATTGCATATTGAAATATTAGCAACATGTAAAGCATTCATAAATTCGACATCGACCATGCTATTTTGTCCACTACTAATGTCAACCTTAGCTACCCTATCCACCTTACAAGAAATTTCCAAGGGTAGAATTATAATTTGTTTGGAATTTGCATAAATGACAATACTCAACATACAATTGAATGCAAAAATATTAAAAAGTGTCACATTGCCAAAGGATATTGGTTCAATTGTGAAGGTTATTGTTTGTTATTCCATCCACTAGGGATCCAATCTATAGGAG
This sequence comes from Larix sibirica, assembly GCA_004151065.3. NCBI lineage: Eukaryota > Viridiplantae > Streptophyta > Pinopsida > Pinales > Pinaceae > Larix > Larix sibirica. The sequence goes on from NWUY0304733588.1 coordinate 2,127, forward strand.
ATGCACCCACTCCCAACAATGTAATTGAGCCAAAGTGCAAGTTTTAGGTGACTTCAATGGAATGAGTAGGTCATTGTTTGTTATTCCATCCACTAGGGATCCAATCTATAGGAGATGCACCCACTCCCAACAATGTAGTTGAGCCCAAGTGCAAGTTTTAGGTGACTTCAGTGGAATGAATATACTCCTTGTGATAGCATTTTTGTTAAACATAAATTTATCATTTCTACATAATTAACTCTTCATAACCCATTGGGTCTATGAATGTAAGCCGCTGGTAATTCTTCCTATGTAATGTTGAGGGAAGCATCACTTACATGGTAATTCTTCCTATGTAATGTTGAGGGAAGCATCACTTACATATTGGGGAAAAACGTGTCACATGAGCTCCACCCATGAAATCAAGCCAACAATAAAACACGAAAACAAGCAAGAGATGCAGAAAACATTATTAAGAACTATCTTTGGTATCTTGCCAATATAGCGCTTTGAGCACAACCTTCAGCAAAACTCCATCGGGAAAGCTCCAAACGCTAAAAGGTCGGAATTATAATGTGGCTATGGAGAAAGAACGACTACTTGAGAGAAGGGGATGCCTCCATTCAAAGAAGGCAGTGTCATAAACAAAAGAAGCAAAGAATTTCAAAGAATGACCCCTTGTAAAGCAACTGGAGTATAAGTTACAAATTGAGTCAATCAGATAAGTAAAGCTCTGTCGTCAACCATATTAGAACAGGGAGCAGGCCCACACGATTTGAATTGGATCATAATTTGCTGTGAGTGCTCCAACTTGCCACTAGACTGCAGACCGATGGACAATACAACTCTGGTATTTTATGGAGGGGAAATAAAACTTGCAATACAATTATATCATGTAGACAAAGTTAGAACAGATTACTGTACCCAGACCAAAGTAGGAAGCTGAGTTTCTCCACATGAGATCTTATGTCATTTACCTGTAGTATTACATGGTGGATGGGCAAATAGCATGATTTTTTGTCAATGGACCACTACAGGTTGATACAATATAATCATTTTTTTCTAATCTCATTGATACAGTTTTTCTTTAAAAACAAGCCTATGACTTTCATGCTTTTATACAATTCTAGACTTAGCTCTATCACAAAGATGACATGTGACATGTCTCATGTTATGAAAATCATATTCTATGTTGACATACTTTAGGTGGACCTTCGGTAAATACTAGGTATATGGTCATAGGTCCATGACAGATGCTACACACTCGATATGGAATATAGTTCACTCTGAATAAACTACTGATAAGACCATATCGAATGAATATTACTGCTTCAACATCTGCCATGCTCTGAACAAAGTTTCAAACGACTAAAGAGATCATAACAAATAATTATTACTTCTTCAACAACTGCAGTAACATGCAATTTGGAAACCAATGCAATGGTTTGAAGTCCATTATTTCTAACATATTTATATAGCTGCAGCCATAAACCATGTACACAATCTGTAGCGGGCACTTTGTTTTAATAGAATACTTGAGATTGTTTGCTGATCGTAGCAAGACCACAAACACAAACCCTTATTGCCCACTCACCGAAAGTCTTCATGTTTCAGTGATGTTTCTGTAAAGCATGACAAGATAATTATATTTAAGCAAACAAATTCTCAATGGCTTTGAAAGTGAAACTAGCCATCCTTGCTTGAGTTTGTGAAGTGTAAGGAACCTTTGTACTAGGTACAATAGCTGCAGCAGCTGAAAATACTTATACTATTGGATGCTGCATAGAATTCCACCAAAAAATAAGGGGGGGGTGACCAATCTTCGATCTGTTGCTGGAAAATTTACACATCCAACCACTGGTGCAGATGTAAAGCCATTGCTACTGCTGGAAGCGGACAACAATGCATGAAATATCGTCTTTGCTTTTTCTTGCTACTGCATTTTCAGTCAGACACTTTGCTGCCACTTGAGGATCCTTGATTTTTCTAACCAAATCGACAGCCTCTTGATTTTTCATGACCTAAAACAACATAAGGAAAGAAAATAGCAAACTTCAGCAGTGTCGTACAACACAAAGTTGCAGGGAAATAAGACATAGATTCAAGCATATAAAATGTAAAAACATTTAGCTTAACACAATCGCTATTGAATATTGGATACAACAGAATGCCACTAAAAACTCCTGTTGACCTATTTTGGTCACTTGTGGGCATTTATATAATTTCCTTTCCTTTTTCCATTCTCTTTATTGAATGTTTTACGATGGGTTTCAGCAAGGATCAAGTTCTTTGCAACGGTGGATGTAAAATTCATCTTAGTATTATGCCATGCAACAAAGACTCTGCTGAGTTCAAGCAGTTTCCTGGTAGGTTTAATTTAGTTGACATGATTGAACTTCAGATTATTTCATTGTTTAAAGGTATTTATATTAATAGTTACATATTATTTACATAGAAGATTTTATTTTTCCAATATGTATTGGTTCACTGGTGAGGTCAACGGAGTGTTAAGCCATCCACCGTGTTTCCATTCTTGCTATGGTTTGCTGCATTCCTACAGCATGAGTTTCAAAGGGATGAGGCCAGGTGCTACTCCGGGGCATTTGATAGATAGATACCCCTCAGATCTGGCACCTTGAGGAAAGGAAATCCACTCTTTGCAGTGCAGTTCCTTGAGGCATGTTTCTTTAAGCACTTCCAATAAACACTCTTTTGTGAAATCAGATAGAAAGATTAATTACAATACAGTAATAAAAAAATTTCCTAGATGCCTTCTCCAGTAAAATGAGTTGCAAAAACATATGCATCTAACAGTAACTATGCAAATAAGTCAATGGAAGGAAAAAAATGCCTTGCCTTCCACAATCCATCACTAGCCAAAATGAGAAATTCTATGGTTGCATTTATGCTCGTGTCTATCACATCTGGTTCTGAACTTAAATGTTGCTTCAGGCTCCTGTCACCAAATGCACGAGCTACAGCAAGCTGACCATTAACTCGAGGTACATCTCCTAAAATACCAACAAAGAACACCATTAAGAATACAGTTTATCCCTGTGCCCATTCAAATGTTAAACTTGACCTAGAACATCAAGAATAGAATTATAAAATTATAAATCAAAACTATATTCAAGTAGGTTCTCATTAAAATTAATTTCTGCACAGCATTTGTACTGGTACCTGGCAGCAGTGTCACAAATCCACCCTTCTTCTCAATGTTTTGGCGTTCCATATTTGGCTCATGATCAACAGTCAGCTGAATAGCATTGCCACTTTGACATAGAACAGCTCTAGAATCCCCTATATTTGCTACAAAGAGTTTCTTCCCATCAATTAAAATAGCAGTAACTGCTGTGGAACCACCAGGCCCTAAATCAGCTGCCTTCGCCAAAATTTTTCCATCAGTCCAGTTGTATGCATTCTTGATGGCACCTGCTGGGTCTGTCCAGAACTTAGGCTGCATTATTATATGAGAGATACTTGTTAGTATTAAAATACTTAATCAACGTTTTATGCCAAACTTTGAAAATAGCAACAAAGTGACACCCAGAACAACAAATGACAGAATCAGCTGTAAAAGCTTTTTCCCAGATGTGCATCAGAGTCACAAATCTCATCTTCGTATCTTACATACAGTTTTTTCTAAAGAGTCATTTTAGAACAATCCTATTCCTATTTTATATAAATCAAGAAGGAAATTATCAAATTTGATAATGAATTGTAACATTAATGCAATTTTTGCAATAAAGAAATACTATTGTTTTATGCCATGACATGAAATGCTACTACTGGATGTTTTTTCTTTAGAATGTGACAAGTTTTATGTTGACTAAACAGGGATTATTTTGAACCAAGGCCAGCATATCTGAATCATTTCATATATTTGCATTGTGTCTGCCTTTCGTAGACTCCTTTGTTCTACTTGTCTTTACTAGAAATTTCGTTAACAAGGACAATGAGAGAATGATAAATGATCATACTTATAATTTTCACACTTCTTACTCTCATAGACTAAAACAGGGCTGCAAAGATGAAGTTAATCTTGGTGCTCAAGTTCTTTTTCTAAGATGTCAGATATTCCTTGTGCAGATTCTCCAACCTTAAATACAGATTGTACCAGATCCGTGAGACCAACACATCTACCTAGTCAGTGGCCAGATGACCCACTTCCACAAGGACCAACACCAGATCAGTGAGACCAACACATCTACCCAGTCAGTGGCCAGACCAACCTCTGTGCAGGTCTGCCAGCTAACCTACATCTGGCCTCTGAACACCCACCACTAGATTCTTCTTGGAGGCCTTGAATGTTAGGAGAGTTCCAATTGACTGCTTACAGTGTCCTCGCAGGATTACCTGGCCAAGCCCTCTTAGCTCCAAGCACCCCCAGATGACATTATCAAGCAGCGCATTGGTAGCTTCCGAGTGATTAATATGGCTGTGGATACTTCTTCTCCCTCCTCTACTTTGACATCTATAGCTAATGGCTATTAGTGGGCTTTATTTTCATCTGTTATTTGTTTAGACTTGCTTGTATCTTTTATTTCTGGTTTCCAGGACTTGCCTTGAGCACTCCCATGGCATGTTGTAACTGGTGTACTTTTGAGTTCCATTGACCTATCTTTTGGTCACGCATTGACATTAATAAAAATCACTCTTATCGTATCTTGTGTTGTCCCTTAATAGGAATTGGCATTCTGATACAGAATCAACATCCAGGACTAACTCTTGCCAATTTAGATCCTCATCTAGGGGTGAGCACTTAGTGCCTATACTTTCTTTTCTATATATGATGCCAATGTACATCAAGAAATTACACTGTACAAAACAAGTATACAAGAGACACCTCCTATTAATTCCATCTCAGCAACAACAATCTCAGTTATATGCCATGAACCATGTAATCAAAATGTACATCAAGAAGTTACAGTGTACAAAACAAGTATTCAAGTGACACTTCCCATTAGTTCCGTTTCAGCAACAGCAATCCCAGTTATGTACCATGAACCTCAAAATTTCGATGATGTGGTTCATGGTATACAAATGAGATTGATGTTGCTGAAATGGAATTAATAGAAGGTGTCATTTGAATACTTGTTTTGTACAATGTAATTTCTTGATGTACATTAGCCTCAATAGCCATTGTATTCTAGGCTTATTTTACATTGCATCTTTAATATCTGAAGCAGGATCCATTCAATGATTCTGCTGAAGGTCGCCGTTTTTAAATGATAATGAGATTTACTTGCAATTAATTCTTAGCTGTAAAATTTTATTATACATTTATGGAAGAAAGGCACACCTATCATAAGTTTTACTTGATGAACTGGAAGGTCGGTGTACAAAAAGCAATATAGTAGTTTCTTGGTCATGTAATAAATTATAAAACCCTTAAAAAATGTTAAAAAAATTATTAAAGCATCATCATTGACAAATTCGACTTAAATTGATCAGTTCAAAACTTATAGAAACAGCTGAAACGCAATACAAAATCTTGCAAAAGGTCAAGAAAATTTGAGATGACGAAAACCAGGGCACGAGCACTTCATACCCACCTCATTTAAAATGTTGTCAAATAGATTTGATTGCAAGTAAGATGGTACGCCATGTCCCAAATGTCCATCATATATAGCAAAAAGTCCCAAATCATGATCTTGTACATGCCTATACTCTGCGACATGGTAGTCCTCCATATCATGCCTTGTTTTACCCTTCACTAAATGAAATCCATGAATTACTTTGTTGTTTGGTAACTTGCAACGCCCTTTTCCTGTATCGGATGAAGATGGAGTGAAGCCAGCTGCCATCTTAAGTAAGCACACAACAAGAAAACATAAGTACCAGTTAGCATCTATCATGAGTAAAAGTATCTCATAAATAACCGAGTATTTTAGTAGTTCTAAAATTCTTCAGGAGTGAAACCATTCATGCAACTATGAAGCAGACCACAAAATTGAACAAAGAAAGATTAGTACTCAAAAATCAGGCACTGGTCCTTTTTCTAATCCGTATTTACCATATCAGAATCCCAATACAAAGAATTGTCTATCCAGTGCTCTATTAGATATGATCCTTGGACAAAATTTGCTTGAAATAATGGGTACAGTAGCGTTTGATAACACTAGTGATTCAGATCCAGTTTAATGAAGTCATCACATGCACACAGCCTATCAGCACCAAAAGCAAATGGCGAAGACAATCCATAACTTTTGTTTATAAGGTTATCATGATCAATGGCTTGTATAATGGGTTGTAGCTTTGCTGATTTTGCCATGAGAAAGCATAAGAGAACCCAAATGTCAAGTTTTACAATACCTAGATTTTAATAGAAACCTGAGTTAACCATTTGACAGACGTCTAGAATAATATTTTCAGTTCCCTATTTTCGATCAGAACTAGAAATGAAAAAATCTATAGAATACCCTGGTTTCACTTCTCCTCTGAACTAAATAAACAACTAAATAAACAGGGGTCCAGACTAGTCAGAAATTAACCGCTCAATTAATCAGCCAAATGGAAAAATATGACTAGAACCACACACCGTCAGTTTGCTCAAGCAGCAATGGGGATGTCGTTCAGATAACTTAGGGATGACTCAAGCCCAGAGGAGCACATGTCTAAATAATGCATAATGGTCCTCTAATACGCCCTATAGATAAAAAACATGGAATTGGTCTCTCACCCTCTGCCTGCAGTCGAGAGCGGTTAGTGAAAGTGGCAATTACCTATATAATTATTGGATTAAGAAATTACATGGTGTCCTACTGATTCCAGCTTGGCTACTCCAAAAGTTCAACATCGGCAAAGGGAAGTTATCAAACAAGTTTGAGTTTATTGAATACTAACCTCCCTCCTCCACAATTATTGAATTGGGACCTCTTATGCAGCCAACAATTACTCGATATATGCAGATAAACTTATGAAACAATTCTAGATATGCAGAGTTGCCTGCGATAATATTTTGCTTCTTTTTCTTCCAATTCTGGGTTGGCAAAGCTCAGGGTTCAAACGTAGTTCCATGCCTATAGGCACCCAAGTTCTCCCCATGGGTTGAGAGCTCTGCACCGACCAGTTAAGAATTTTACAAAAGTTCATATGTCAACATTTAAGCAACACAGATCAATCCTCAAACAAAAGAGAGAACCGAGGTCAAGCGTGGTGGGAAAAAAGGGGGAACCAAGCTTGGGAGCTCTGCACGCCACTTGAATTTTACAACAACTCATATGTCAGCATCTAAGCAAACACAGATAAATCCTCAAACAAAAGAGAGAACTGAGGTCAAGCGTGGTGGGAGAGAGAGACTGCAGGCCGCTGGTAACTGGGGCAAACCCTCCCCCCTCGTTATTTTTTTTAATTCTGTATTTACCATCCATTCATACCATATTGGTATTCAAAGTCTCATCAGATTTGAATTACCAACATAACTTGCTGGTAATTGCCACCTAAAAAGAACAATCCATGGCTCAGCCCCTTAAGCAAGAACTCATACTCCAATTAACAAAACCCAGAGCTAATCATACCAAAAAGCACTTGTACCGGACTCATTCTATACCAACAAGAAAGAATTCCTCAAACAATTATACACAAAGTCAGTTCCACGCATGCTTACAAATTACTAGGCCAGACCCACTACATCTGCTCATCGTGAATCACCCCAAATTTATCCTTTTTTCTGAGACATACAAAAAGAGAAGACTGTGTTGTGTGTATCTATGGAAATGAAGAATTCATGAACACCCACTTCTTATGGGCAACAGCTAAACAATTCAAAACCTCAAAAAAGGAAAAGACAAAAGATCAAATGAAAACTCAAAGCAAACCAATCGAAAATACCTTAATCCTAGTGAAGAACTCCCTCTTTCCTTTAACCTTAGTGGAGGCCATGGAGCTATTCTCCGCGTTGGAGATCATAACATGTATGCGTCACACACCGCCAATCTTAATTAACACCGACAAATTCACAGCAAATACCCAATTTCAGAACTCGA
>NWUY0304734398.1:0-10019 GCA_004151065.3 Larix sibirica
GGCACCTCCCCTGGTCGGTTCTACTTGTAGATAATCTTCAACTATTTTTCCTAGGTCTTGATGCTCCTGCATCACCTCTCATAGCAAGGTACAAAGGCAATTTGAAACCCCCCCCATAGCAAGGTAAAGGGGTAGTTTAGAACCCCCCTCATATAAAATTATGGGGGCTACTTGGAACCCCCCTCATTGTAAGGTACAAAGGTTGTTTGAAACCCATCTCATTGCAAGGTATACAGGCAGTTTGAACCCCCCTCATATCAAGGTAAATAAGCTTATAAAAAATGTCACTTTTCCATATTTAGTAGGGTTGTGCCATTTTTTAGGTATATCTTTTAATTGGAAAGTATTTTTTTTGGCACTATTTTGTTGTAGTACCATAGTGCCATAGATCCTTTTTTAACATTCATTCCTTTAAATTTGGGGGTGATTTTTAAAAGCCACCTTGAAAACCCTTAAAAAACGTTTAGAGATGGTATTTCCATGACTTCCGCTAAAAGGATAAAATTCTTGTAGTGGCAAGGAAATAAATGATATCATTTTCAATGCATTCATCAACAATTTGATTGATAAAAGAAATCAGATAATTGTCTCCTGGACACACTTATTCAAATGGTGAAAATAAGTGTAGATGTGAATTGCCCTTACTTTTTATAAACATGAGTCAAAATGGATAGCCACCAAGTGAGGGAAACAAGATAGATGAAGTTACCTTTCAATAGCTTCTCTACCTCTGCCTTGATAGTGATATATTTTCTCATATTCATCAATTACAATTTCATTGAATGGGCCTAGAATTGTCATAAGTCTTGATTTCATGTTCGACAATCCAAGGATCAATGCCTGACACTTCTTCATAATATAAATCAAAGACATCATGACATTACTTAAAAAGAATTGTATGTGTTTTAAATTTTTCCGAAGAACAATAAACTCCAATCAAGATGTTTTTGAAGATGTTGGGATTCACAAAGATATCGATCATCATAGTCTTTATAATATTCACCATTTTTCCTTTTGCATACACATTAGGTGTAAGGATGGGACTTCACTACCAATGTAAATCTCTATTCATGATGAGTCCCTTATCTCCAACCTAGCAAGAAAATATGAGTGATGATGAATGTCTTCCCACAACCTCTTAGAAATAGTCATTGCTTCCAAGATTTCCCCATCTAAATTTAAGGCCACATGTAAGAAATATTGTGAGCTGGGGGGGTTAAAGGCCCACATGAGCAATGAAAATTGATCAAAATATTATTGGGAGGGAGTGTTCTAATCAAGTTATGGGGAGGCCATTTGAATAGATTAATAATAATATTCAAATGTAAACAATGGTATGATTTAACCTAAAAACCCAATCCTTGATTGAAAATAAGTTAGGTCGATCACAATCCATGGGTCTTATCCAAAGTAAGCAATTTTGAAAGGAACCAAGTATAGTGGCTCAGTTCCCCCCTCAAAATAGGACATTTAGAAAGGAACTATAGTGTTAGTGACAATTGAAGAAGTCACATATATAAGTGAGGAATCGGGTCACCCTACTTTGCATGTGTAACTCCCATCATAAATGTACACGATGAGCAATTCATCATATGAGCACTCAGATCCGTGAAAGAGGGACTGCAGCAAGGGTTTTTTTTTTAGCGAGGGTTTGAAGTAAGATGGAGATACCTGGAGGGGGCGGATTCCCCTCCTCCGTGCGCCGATAGGAAATCCCAGCCTCTCGCACCTTGGCGCATACCACTGAATCCTCTCGGAGGAGTGACCTGGACAAAGAGGGCACTAGCCATACCAATCCGGGATCAGGGAAAACCCAAGGCGAATTCCTTCCCAGAGAAAAAAATCCCATATTTGCAGATCGGATCGGAGAAACTAAGGGAATGTGTAGAGCAATGGAAAGAAAGAGCCCTGATAGGGAAGTTCATTGACATTTAGCCCTAGGAAAAAGACCTAACCAAATGAATCAAGACTAATTGGAACCCTCAAGGTCACTACGATCTACATTTAGGAGCCAAGGTTTTTTTTACAATTGTGTTTTTCAATCAAGAGGACAGAGATTGAGTTCTGGAATGAGGGGCATACTTATTCTTCTATGCCGGGCTATACCTATGCCCATGGAAGGAGAGATTTAACCCTGATAAAGAGGATCTGAACATAGCTCCAGTATGGATCAGGATTTACTCCCTCCCTTGGGAGTACTGTTAACCATAGATCCTGCAAGAAATTGGCAATGCGCTGGGTAAATTTGTAAAGGCCTTTGATCAAAATCTGTAGAGACGATACACTTATTTTTCCCGTATCTATGTTTACATTGATCTGGCACAAGATCTCTCAGAAGCAATGAATCTGACATCGGACGATGAAGACTGGACTCAGCCATTATGCTACGAGCACCTCCCTTTTTGCTGCCATATATGCCATGAGTATGGTCATCTCAATAGGGGCTATCCGCAAAACAATAAAAGTCCCATTCCTCCGCCGGCATCTTAGGAGAAGTAAAGAAAGCCGAATGATGAGGGTTTTACACAGGTGAGTTGGAAATTATCGGGGAGGCGACAGAGCAATCAGCAACAACACAGACAATCCAAGGAAAAAATACCCATACACCCGAACCACTTTGAAACCCTAAAATCTATTGGGGAATCCTTGGGAGACCTACGGAACCAAAAGAAAGGAAAAGAAACAATCTAGGAATTCGATAACCTTATCCTAGAAAATCTTGAAGAACACCTAGAGGCTATGGAAGATGACTCCCTCGACGAAGCAGAAGATATGGATCTGGGTGTACTAGACCTGGACGCTATTGAAATGGAGTGCGATAAACAGGGCAAAGGTTATGTCTCGTGAAGAAAAATAGAACTACTATAGGAGGCCATTCTCAAAGACAAGGCTAGACCATTCCTGGGAATAGCCAAAGAGCCTAAAAAAGGGAGAAAAAGAAAACGACCAGAAGAGGGAGAGTAGCGAGGACGAAAAATGAACAAACAACGGATTGCGGAGATAGGAACCAAACTCATTGAGTTAGGGAAATACCCCACCATTAAGGCTTCCTTATCAGAGGTTAACTAAAGTTAGTCAATGAAGATCATCACTTGGAACATATGCGGTGTGAACCACCCGTGGAAAATAAAAAAACCTGAAGAAAAAAATCAGGATGGAGAAACTAGATATAATATTCCTCCAAGAGACAAATGTGGTTTGGAGAAGATGCAAGAAATAGGAAACAAAGTGTGGAAATGGATTAAGACTATGGCTATTGAAGCTATAGGAGCAGCTGGAGGAGTTGTGATTCTTTGGAGATATGATGAAGTTACTCTTAATAATTTATGGGAAACCAGGTTCACTCTCTCCGCGGATTTTGAAATCCTTGAGACAAGGAAAAAATGGGTGATATCAAATGTTTATGGCCCACACATCAACATTAAAAAAATGGCCTTCCTTGAATCCCTCTCCTGGATGGAATCATTGGAGGGGATTTTAATATGATCACATCCCTGGAACAAAATAAAGGGGGCAGACGAATTCTTGGAACAACTAGTGAAGCTTTCAAAGACTTCATCGAATCCAGTAAGCTGGCTGACCTGAAAACTAGGAATGGGTGGTTCACGTGGAATAACAAAGGGGGGGGATACCATCATGTGGACAATAGGATGGATATATTCTTAATATCCGAAGATATCACAATGAAGGGAGGTGATTTGAACACCTATGTTTTACCTTCCGCCGGTTCTGATCATTGGCCAATCAACCTCTTCTGGGATAGGACAGGGTCAAGTGGAAGGAAACCATTCTGTTTTGAACAATTTTGGATGGAACACAAGGACTTCAAATCATTGGTACAACAATGGTGGGAAGATCTCATCCCCCCTGGAGGGACAAGGATGTACCAATTCCAACAAAAGTTGAAATCTTTAAAAGCCAAGATTCGTGCGTGGAACAGAGAGGAATTTGGGAACATATTCCAAGACAAAAGGTGTCTAAGTGAGCAAATGGAAGCCCTCCAACGTGAGGGCATGAATAATGGTAATAGTGAAGACTTGAAGAAGCAAGAACAAATCCTCCTGGAACAACTACAAGCTAGAGAAAGACAGGAGGAGATTTTCTGGAGACAGAAATCCAGGAATCAATGGATCCAAGATGGGGAAAGAAATACCAAATTCTTCCATCGCTCTGTTATCCAGAACAGGCAAACGTCAAGGATAAATAGGGTTAATACGAAATTTGGTCAATATGTGGAAACTAGAGAAGAAATGGAAGCAGAACTAACTCAATATTTTGGGAACATCATGAGGGAAGATCAAGCTAACGGCTCTGAGCAAATTGCCAAGATTACCCAGCTCATCCCCCACACTGTCACTGTTGAACAAAACGATATCCTGAAGAAACCAGTGACTCTTGCAGAAGTAGAAGAAGCCCTCAAGCAAATGGAAAAAGGAAAGGACCCAGGACCTGATGGTTTCAAGACTAATTTTTTCCACCACTTCTGGGACATGATAAAGCAAGATGTTTGGAAAATTGTTGAATATTCTCGACGAAACAAAGGGGTGTTACGTGCTTTCAATGCCACTTTTCTTACCCTGATACCCAATGCTGAGGGCGCGGACACACCGAGTAAATTTTGTCCCATTGCTCTGTGTAACGTTATTTATAAAATTATTACCAAAGTTATGGCCAACAAATTGAAACCCATTCTCCCCTACTTGATCACCTCGGATCAATCTGGATTTGTGGAGGGAAGCCAGATTTTGAATGGGGTGATTCTTATTCATGAATTCATTCACTCCCTCAGAATAACCGAAATCCCAGGGATGTTGTTAAAACTGGATATATCAAAAGCTTATGACAAACTAAGTTGGTAGTATATGAGGGAGATGCTTGCAGCTTATGGTTTTGACAGGGATTGGATTGATTGGGTTATGAGTATGACCTCATCCACTTTCTTCTCCATTATGCTTAACGGTTCCCCAACTAGGACCTTCATCCCCTCCAAAGGCATCCTCCAAGGGGACCCCCTTTCTCTCTTCCTCTTTATCTTGATGGAAGGAGGTCTCAACAGACTGATCAAAACAATGGTGAACAATGGGGAACTTAGAGGGCTCAACATTCATCCACTCGTAGACAAACAAAGTCACCGGAAATATGTGGATGACACCATGCATCGATCAAGGAATCCAAATCCATTAAGAAATGCCTCAATACCTTCTCCAACGCTTCCGGTTTGGAGATCAATAGAGAAAAATCGCATTTTTTCTTTTTTAACACCCCTAATGTCTCCCAAAGGAACATTCTCTGAATTTTAGGCTTCCAAGGGAGATCCCTTCCTTCCAAATATCTCGATGCCCCTCTGGTCGAAGGTGCTATCAAACGAGTATCGTGGATGGATGTTCTGGATAGAATGAGGGAAAAGCTGAGTAATTGGGTTCTCAGACCCCTTAACTTTGCAAGCAAACTCACCCTCCTCAAAGTTGTCCTTCAAGCAATGCCTATTTATCTTTTCTCTGTCCTAGCGGCCCCAAAATCTGTGATCAAAGAAATAAGATCCATTCAACGTACTTTCTTATGGGGGGGAATTCTAAGAAGCAAAAATGGGCACTGGTGAGCTGGGAGAAATTTTGTCAACCCAAACTCAATGGCAGCCTGGGACTTAGGGACCCAAGAATAAACAATGAAGTATTGGGAGCCAAAATATGGTAATAATGGGTCACCCAAAATTCAAAACCTTGGGCTCAGCTGTGGCATGCTAAATACGCCCCCGATAGACCTAAGCAGGAACTCGTTAGGTTCAACGAAGGAAAACAGGGTTCTCATATCTGGAAAACAACCCTTCAGAGCAGGAGTATCATCCAAGACCATAGTTTCTGGGAAATAAGAGATGGAACCACTGTCGATCTTTGGGAGGACTCTTGGAAGCAGTGCCCAAAACTACCCTCTTCCCCCGCCATCCCAAGAATGCCAGGATTACTACAGGGCTCTAAATCTCACAAAAGTGGCCCACTTCTAGAAACCTAAAGAGGAGGATGCTACATTTAGAGAATGGAAAACAACTGGATTGGTGGAAACAAAGATGCACCCCTAAGGGTAGTCGTTATATGGAGGAAACCCTTCAAGAAAGAATAATAAAAATCCAAAGAGGCCATGATAAAATTCAATGGGGTTACTCTACCAAATAAAATTTCAGCATCAAGGAAGCTTATGACTTATGTACAAGCAGAGAATCAAGGCCAGTAGACGAAATATGGAAGAAGATCTGGATATCAAATCCTTGGCCAAAAGTGGATTGATTTGTGTGGCTCATTGTTTACCGTCGAATCCTCACTAGTGAGAAACTCCTAAAAAAGAGGAATAGTTATCCCCTCTCAATTCCCACTATGTTCTAGTGCTTAGGAATCTATGAATCATCTCCTGGATTCTTGTCAATTCTCATCCTCCCTTTGGGACTGGGGAGCGGAGATGTTCAGAAGAACTAATAGGCAACATGGGAACCCAGACTAGACAATTAAAGCTTGGGACCCCAAGGATTTCAACAATAGTATTGTCAATTTTGTATGGCTCATGTTCCCTGGATTTATGATTTTGGAAACATGGAAGGAATGAAACCAAATAATCTTTTGAGATACCAAAACCCCTACCCAAGCAATCTGGAACAAAATCATGAATCACATTCAAGAGACGGTCAAGATCACCCTTTGGTCGGATAAGAACTGGGAAACCGATAATCAAGAACTCAAAATCCTGGAACAACTTGGTATGCAGCAATTTGATATGGGATGGGACCAGAAGAATCTGAAAACCCCAAGGCCCACTAGCCCCAACTTTCGGTCTCCCCCCCCCAAGTTGGGTCTATCAAGCTCAACTTCGATGGAGAATCTAAAGGCAATCCTGGTATATCCGGCTATGGGGGGTATTCTGTAATGAATATAGTCAAATCTTGCACATTTTCCACGCCCAGATAGGGCAGGATACAAACAACACTGTTGAAATTGAAGGACTTCTTCAAGGTCTAAAGATAGCAGATCAGAACAGTTGGGAACCACTCATAGTTGAAGGGGATTCGAAGATGGTCATCCATATGGACAAAAAACTCCAACTGGGATGACACCCATCGAAATTCACTGACAACTGGCGGTTGGCTTACAGGGTGGAAGAATTGGGGTCCCTCCTTCGCGACCCGCACGCTTGGTTCTTTAGCCAAATCAGGAGAGAGGGAAATAAGGTGGCAGATTGCTTGGAAAATGTTGGGGTCAAATCTCTGCACAAATTGCAAGAAGGACCCCTGTCAAACTTTATGGATATGACATGGGCTATGCCATGTGCCCAGCTGGATAATAAAGATGCCCAGGATATGAGGCAACGAAATAATGACACCTCTGCTGGGATTGACACCCGAGAAATCACCCACGCTGAAGGTCTTGTCGACACCCCTCGATATAATACCCTTACACGTGAAATTGGTGTGAATCACAATAATGGAAACTAGGACTGTCCGGATCAGTTAACCATTGAAGTGGTATTTAATGCAACCAGGACGCCAGAATGTCCTCGACCATCTAACATTCATTGAAGTGAATGATTGGAAAAGGTGGTAACCTAGGAGGATCGAGTGCTTCAGTACTTCAGTCCAATCCAGAGTATGACGAAGTGATGATGGCAATTAAGGCAAGTCCTCGGAGGTGTGCTATAAAAATGGACGCACTTCAGCTACGACCTTTCATGCCGGAACCAGTGTTATTTTCTACCCCACTAGACTAATTCCCCTTGTGCTTGTGGCTTCTCATTTGGCCCTTCTCGTGTTTCCTCTTTTGTTCACCCACGCTTGCTTTCTCCTCCTAGCTTCAAATCCTGTGCTTTCTCCCCCTCCAACACAATTTGATCCTGAGCATGGACCCTAAGCTGCGAAATCCTAAGAAAAAGAAGAGGGAGACCTGAAGCGGATGCACTCGCAAGATGAAGAAAGCCAACCGTGAGCAGACCAAATCCTCCCAGGCGGCCCATTTCTTCCGGAACCGCATTCCCCACCAGATTCAGGAGGAGATTGATGTTTTGGAGAAGGAACTGTGGGAGTAGGTAACGAGCCAGAATTTAGAGAATATCCACGATGAAGTAGAGGAGTGGGTGTAGGACCCCGAAACCACTACGGGGTGCTTGACTGCCTATGACCTAATTTTATCCACTTACTGGGTGACCAAGGGCCTACTCTCCCACGCCCTGATGGTGCAAGAGAACAAATCCCTGGGTGATGTCGAACCTATACAAGCTTGGAGAGAATACCATAATGATTGCAGGCTTATGCATAAGAAGTTGGATCTCATTACCATGAAACTGGGGATCCTTTTGTACCCACTGCTCAACCAGACATCGATCGATCCTGGAAGCAGCTCAAGCAGTCCCGTGAGTCATGGAGTTGGTTTCAAGAGACCCAGCGGGTTAGATTCCACTCCTGGTGTGCATGTTTCCAATCACCCTGAGTCATAGCTTGGAGGTCATAGTGCGTAAGTGGTGTTGTCTGTTACTGTCCCAGTTTTTGTTTTTCACTGCTATTGGCTTATGTCACTAGTTGATTTTAGTTTTGCTCAGCGTCATACCAGTTGTAATTGGGTTAGGAGGATAATATTTCCAGGAATCTCTTTTTGCTAGTAGCCTGTCTTTTGTATGGGTTATAGTATCAGTAACATAGTAGAAGATAGCAGTAGGGTTTCTGGTTTTTCTTGGGCTATTGTAAGGGGTAGTAGTGTGGATAGAACTTTCAAGTAGAACAGTATGCCTGCTATCAAGCCATTTTGAAGCTATGTATTTTTCGCAGGAATGTTAATATGATTTTTTTTTACTTTAAAAAAAAGTACTTTAGGCCAACCTACATATCAACAGAGGGGAAAGTGAAAAGATTATTCAACCAGTACATATGTTCCTCAACCAAATTCATATAAGGCACATAGGACTTATGCTCATTGAAAGCGATCCCTGTAGCATTTGAAAAGAATAACAAAAAAATTTTCAACTTTGTGGCTTCCCTTCTTGCTCCATTACAAAACAACAAAATGTCATCAACAAAGAACGTATTTTTATGCCATGAGACATAAGGAACCCACAGACCTTGCTTCCCTTCTTGTTCCCCCTATATTTATGCACATAAAGAACCTACAGACCTTGCTTGATTTATGATTTTTCTCAATCCTTCTACAACCAAGAGAAACAACAGAGGAGCAAGTGGGAATCCATGCCCGAGGCGTCTCCAAGGTCTGAAAAAAACATAATGCGGAACTTATGTTACCTCAGAAAAGTTCTCTATATAAAATATTTTTAAAAGGGAAAGGTTATGCTTGCTTACTTGCTTTGATAAATCATATGGTTGTATTCCTTTCCAAATTAATAAATACCTTACTTTTTATTTGTATTTTAAAATTTAGTTTTGGTTTCCTCACGAAGAAATTATAGCACTTTACTTAAATTTAAATGTTAATAAAATTAAACAAATTGCAAATTAGTTTGATAGGATAACTCCAATGTTTAAATGCTTTGAGCTTGATACAAAAGGTCTTGGAGTCAATCCCCCAAGTTGATTGCTTTGTTGTGCATCTCGCTTGGTGTTCCTATCTAATTAAACACCATAATCAATTCCGACATGTTTATATGAGTACCATTTACAAAATATTAAGAAGTGCTAGAAGGTTTTAAAAAGAAAAAGGAAAAAAAGACAACGAATCATCTTAAAATAAAACAAAATGAACACATACTTATATTTAAAAAATATAAATAAATAAATTGCAATTATCTTTAATGATTTGTATCATATGAACATATATATGTCTTTAATATAAGACTTCTAGTTCTCATTAAAGGAATTTGTTATATATATATATATAATTATTATTCAAGAAGATAAATAGAGATATATGGATTTTTAAAGAAGTATTTGATATCCAATTTATGTGAATTCAAGAGTTTGGATTTGAGTCAAAGTACTATGTTTGCTATGATGTATTACTAACATCTTTTATTTTTAAATGTTAAATAATCATTTT
>NWUY0304734645.1:0-12057 GCA_004151065.3 Larix sibirica
AACTTTGGTTAATAAAGGCACCGATTAGTAGTTCACAGATGTTAAATATGCATCCCAACCTCATATGGGATCTCAAAAGATCATATCTTTAGAGAAAACTGATGATTTTTGGGGAAATTTATTATTGATTGATTCTCAATGTAAATAAAGCAATGTACATATGGAGATACAAAATGTATCTCCATGCATAAATATGTAATGGGAAAAAGTATATAGCTATAATGAAATGTTGTATGGACATTCATATGGACATGGACATCCCCATCTTGGACATGTCCAAATAGGGACATGACATCGCCTGGAATGGCTAGGATGCACTTGGACATCCCTATCTTGGACATGTCCAAACAATGACATGGCATCCCCTGGATTGGCTAGGATGCACTTGGACATCCCCACAAATTTTGGGTATATCCCCACTCAATAGGGGATGTCCCCAGATCCATGGAGGGGAGCCACAAATACCCCCAAAAAGTTGAACATATTTATATTTTTGTATCTAGTATTAATCATATCCTAGTACCCATGTGAATAAGTTTTTTGGGATCCATCCCTAGCACTCTAGAGTCCAAACCCATACTGAACATACTCCCATACCCTAATTCACATAGTTCATGTTTGGGTGAAGCTCAGGGATAATGAAATTATAAAATAATTCACCAATGCAAAAGAATATGATAAAATTTGCCACAAGTTCAACATAGAGGATTAAGTTAATACCATTACAACTTCATAGATTCAAACAAAAAACAAATACCATTAATGTGACCCAAAAATATGTCAAACTAAATGTGAAGACATGTCAATACATTTTTTTCAAAAGCATGCAAAATTAAATGTGTGGGGTTTTGTTTTAATATTTTTTTTTTCAATTTAAAAAAAAAACAAATCCAAGATTTTTTTTACATATTTCATAAGAAATTGTGTGGCCAATTAAATTCACCACTTCTTGATATATGACTAAAGTTGATTTTTTTTGGAAAAAAATCTTCAAATACAGTGACTAAGCCCGTATCAATGTACCCATGCAATCCTGCTATAATATCAACATGCTTCGAATGTTGAGATTCCAATCCGAATATGTCCATTAAATTAAAGTTTCAATGTTGGAAGAATGGCGTTTGTCATACTTTTTTTCTGGTCAATAAAAACAACAAAGATGGAGTCGTCATGCCTTTTCTTGGTCAATAAAAACAAATAAGGATGAAAACATATAACCATTTATTTATTGCCATGGTTCTAACTTTGTGAATGGGCATACAATAGCATTCTAAGTTCCTCTTTAATAGTCCTAGACTCCTATGTGGTTAGAAGGATCTTTTCTGGGGAAGCAGTTTGATATATAATATTAAATTATTAATTAGGAAACTTTAAATATTGTCTCCAGACTATTTCATATTGCCTAGTGCGATTACCAGCATACATACTATGTTGATTAAGGATAGCAAGAAACATTCAAAATGAAGACAGAGAAGCAATGATGATAGTAAAGTTGTTTATAACAAATGATGTTCTTCTATGGGTGCAAGATATAGAGGATGCCTATATAGTGTAGAAAAAAGCACAATAAATTTGATAAATGTGGAGCATTTTAGCTTTCAAAGTATACTTTTCTCTATGAAGATGAAAGAAGCTAGTTCAAATTTCAAATCCCTTGTTGAAAGTGAAGGACACTCAAGATCAAGTGTTGACCATTGACAGAGAAGTAGATGACGAAGACCTCGTAGTTATTGCCTTGAAATTCTATCTCCATTATTCGAGAATTTTGCTTAAACATTTAATGTCACTTTTGAATCCACTGACATCACATTTGAGAATATGTGTAGTTAATTATGACAAATGATAGGTGGAAGAAGCAATTTGGAAGAGTATCCAAGTCTAGGTAGACCCAACCTGTCCTCGAAAAATGGATTGATTCAAGCCAGACCTGGTTTGACCCAAAAGACCAACTCTACCAAGAAGGGACCAAGATCGTTGATCCTTGGTCATACTTGATCAAGTCTTATTGGTCAACTAGGGCTAGACATTGACACTTGTAATAAAAGGCCATTGCCCAATTTTTTACTTTTCTCTTAGAGGGTTTTGGAGTAGGGATCTTCATTAGGGTTTTGACATTTTGCACAATAAGACCTAAATCATCTTACAACAAACAAAGAAATGACATCATCAACGTACCTCTGCTAGCACACAACAAAAACCTACCTATCAAACTAGGTTTCTTTTCTATTGTGTTCCATAAATTTGTACGGGATCTACTACACAACCCTTGGTCAAATGGGCAGTCCCATTTTTTTCTATATGCATAACATACATCATGGCAATCAACACATGTGGTTCAAAATGCACGAGAGTAACGTGACCACATAAAAGAATTTGTAGTCAAATATTTTTCCCCGAAAAGATAATCCAATGACAAAAATAATTAAGCAAACTTACAATTCAAAGACCACATTACCTCTAAAAAATTGATATCATTTGAACCAATTGTTGTTGTTAAATGGGCATGCATTCGTTCACATGCCAGTAATGGGTTATAATTTGCAATTCATCTCATAATTCAATGACAAAAATAATTTAGCAAACCTACAATTCAAAGACGACATATTACGTATCATTTGAAACAATTGTTGCTGTTAAATGGGTATGCATTCGTTCACATGCATCCAGGACCAATGCCTGTAATGGATTATAAATAAATAGTAAATTAATGGTCCAAAGCTGAATACAATTTTGTTGGTTTATATATGTATATAACTCTTTATATCTATTATTTTGCAGTATAATAACATCACCTTTGTATATATAAAGCTATTAATTTCTGTCTAGCTATATTAATGCTCTATCTATTACTGTTCTATCAGTAATAGGTATAGCTACAGCTGGAAATAACACGAATCTCCAAATTCAGTACATCGAACTCTGAATTTGAGTGTGAAAAATGAAATGATGAATGGAAAACGCCGCCAATATTGGGGTGGGCGGTGTCACATCTATCACGGCAACTTGTTAGGCACAACAACTGGAAGACCGTATGTATTTTACTGACTCGACAACGACAGTGGCCACTACCATGTAAAAAAAATTACAAAATTTTATCGCATTCGCTGCCCTCGAAATTTTAAAATTTTAATCCATTTGTTTTTGCAATAATTGGGGAGAGTGTATCGATTGTCGGAATTGAAGTGGGACCAGTCATGCAGGCTTTCCCGTCGCTTATCCGAAAAGCTTCTGACTCCGGTCGTCAAAAAGCCATATTATCTTTTTCTGACCATCACGACGTCGCATTTTTGCTTTTTGTTGATTAATTACTGGACGTTATCGTTTCACGTTCATGGCATCAGGGATTCGCCACAATCCGACAGCAGACTAAACAAATAAAAAAATACTCTCCTCTGCTTTCAAAAGCCCACACCACTGGTGTTGGATCAGCACTCAAAGACGAAGTTACCAACGATGAAGTCCGAATTTCGAATCCTGTCGCTTCTTGTGATCTCCGTTCTGGTTCTGTTTACGCTTTCTTCCGCCATTAACGACGATGCCAAGATCCTGCTCGAGCTCAAGAACGCCATGTCGGACCCGGACGGCGCCCTGGCCGGCTGGACGGTGTCCGACGCTGCCAACTTTTGTAGCTGGAATGGAGTCCTGTGCAACAAATTCAACAGAACGGCTTCACTCGACTTGACGAACATGAATCTGTCGGGTATCGTTCCTCCCCAGACATTATCAGGCCTCCACAGCCTCACAAATCTCAGCCTGGCGCTCAACAAATTCAGTGCCCCGTTCCCCTCAGAGATCCTCGACATTTCCAGTCTCCGCTTCCTCAATATATCCAACAACAACTTCAGCGGCGCGATCCCGGCGAACATATCTCGTCTTGTGAATCTGGAGACGCTGGACACCTACAACAACAATTTCTCCGGCCCGCTGCCTCTCGAAGTCGTGACACTAGCCCGGCTCCACTACCTCCACCTCGGCGGAAACTACTTCATCGGTTCGATCCCCGCCTCCTACGGCAACATGACGAGCCTCCACTACCTGGGACTCAATGGAAACGGGCTCAATGGCAACTTGCCGCCGGAGCTCGGCAAACTCGCCGGCCTGCAATACCTCTACATCGGCCACTACAACGTTTATTCAGGTGGGATCCCGCCGCAGCTCGGGAACTTAACGAAGCTCATCCGACTCGACATGTCGGACTGCGGTCTCACTGGTTCGATTCCGGCGGAGCTAGGCAATCTGACTTCACTCGACTCGCTCTTTCTCCACGTGAACTATCTGTCGGGCCCCATTCCTCCCCAGCTTGGCAATCTCAGAAACCTGAAGTCGTTGGATCTTTCATTCAATGGACTGACTGGACAAATCCCGGAGGAATTCAAGAACCTGGTCTCCCTTACGCTTCTGAATCTGTTCCGCAACAGTCTCCACGGCGGAATCCCCGAGTCCATCGGCGACCTGCCGGAGCTTGAGGTGCTGAATCTCTGGGACAACAATGTCACTGGTTCGATTCCCCGTCGCCTCGGGAGCAATGGCAAGCTGCTGGCCCTCGATGTCTCGTCTGATAAGCTCACGGGCCTCATACCGCCAGATCTCTGCATGGGAGGGAAGCTTCAGAGCCTCATTTTGCTTGAAAATTTATTCTTCGGCCCCATTCCGGAAACCCTCGGCTCCTGCAAATCTCTCACACGGCTTCGCTTGGGAAACAATTATCTCAACGGCTCGATTCCTGTTGGGCTTCTGAGTCTTCCTCATCTGGGCCTCATCGAGCTCTATGGTAATTATCTAACGGGACCCCTAATGCCAGAAGGTATCAAAGTTTCCCAGGGGCTTTCGCAGCTGAATTTAGCCAATAATATGCTCAGCGGACCCTTGCCTCGGACTATAGGTAAGCTCTCTGGTTTGCAAGAGCTTAAGCTTGATGGAAATGAATTCACAGGACCTATTCCTGCTGAGATCAAGGAACTGAGACAACTGGGCCAGTTAAATTTAAGTAACAATAGATTCTCAGGGCAAATTCCGGATGGGATAAGCCAATGCAAGCTTTTATCCCTAATAGATTTGAGTAGGAATAATCTAAGTGGCCCAATTCCTTCCACAATCACCAATCTGGGCATCCTTAATTATCTGAACATCTCGCGAAATCATTTCAGTGGAAGCATTCCTGTAGAACTGGAGCAGATGCAGAGCTTGACTTCTGTGGATTTCTCCTACAATAATCTGTCTGGTGTTGTACCCAATGGTGGCCAGTTCACTTTCTTCAATGCAACTTCCTTCGTTGGGAACCCTGGATTGTGTGGGCTATATCTGGGCCCTTGCACATCTCAGGGCAATTCCCAGCACACCCATGTCAAGGGTTCTTCGATTTCTTCGACTGTAAAGCTGATTCTGGTCATAGGTTTGCTATTGTGCTCACTGGTATTTGCCTCTGCTGCCATCATCAAAGCCAGGGCTTTGAAGAAGAGTAATGCTTCAAGATCCTGGAAGCTAACGGCATTCCAGAGACTGGAGTTCACTTGTGAAGATGTTCTGGAGTGTTTGAAAGAAGAGAATATTATAGGGAAGGGCGGAGCAGGGGTTGTGTACAAGGGTTCGATGCGGAACGGGGAGGAATTTGCAGTGAAGAGATTGCCGGGGATTGGAAGAGGATCTTCTCATGACCATGGGTTTGCTGCAGAGATTCAGACTTTGGGCAAGATTCGACATCGCCATATAGTGAGATTGTTAGGGTTTTGCTCAAATCAAGAAATCAATCTGCTTGTTTACGAGTACATGCCAAACGGAAGCTTGGGAGAGTTACTGCATGGGAAGAAAGGTGGGCATTTGCAATGGGATACCAGATACAAGATTGCGATTGAGGCCGCTAAAGGTCTCTGCTATTTACACCATGATTGCTGCCCTATTATAATCCACCGTGATGTAAAGTCCAACAACATTCTCTTGGATTCCAATTTTGAGGCACATGTAGCCGATTTCGGCCTTGCAAAGTTTTTGCAGGATTCGGGCACTTCGGAATGTATGTCTTCCATTGCAGGTTCCTATGGCTACATTGCACCAGGTAAATAATCAAGCTTACCTCTGTTTCCTTTCTCTTATTTCAATATGAAATTTCCATGCCAGTTGTTTCTCTGAAGAAAATCAATTAGATGAAGCCTGCTGATGGTTTTCTTACCTTTAAGTTCTCATATAGCATTTCTCTTGTTTTTTCTTCAGAATATGCGTACACGCTGAAAGTGGATGAAAAGAGTGATGTCTACAGCTTTGGAGTAGTGCTGCTAGAACTAGTCACAGGCAGAAGGCCCGTGGGAGAGTTTGGAGATGGTGTAGATATTGTTCAGTGGGTGAACAAGATGACTAACTCCACCAAGGAAGGAATTTCAAACATTTTGGACGAGAGGCTGTCTTCAGTGCCTTTGCACGAGGTTATCCACGTTTTCTGTGTGGCAATGGCATGTGTAGAAGAACACAGTGTGGAGAGGCCTACCATGAGAGAGGTAGTTCAGATGCTCAGTGACATTCCTAAGATTAAAGCTTCTGAAAATCTCCTAGCTGCTTCAGAAGAAGCGGAATCCCCACAACCAGCTGGTGCTGCTCAACCTTCTGATCTCCTCTCAATATAAATCCATTTTAAAATTTTCATTGTAAGCTTACAAACTTACATGGTCAGTGCCAGTTAAAACCCTCATAATTCATACACAGAATATCAGTTATCAGTGGCCACCTCAAAATTCCTTTCAGGAGGGTGATTAATTTATTCAGAAGCATTCTGTAAGTCCCATTGTTGGTTCCGGGATGTAAATTTATTCCTCATATTCCTCTAGTGAGACACCATTTCTTAGTTACGAGGATATGGTCCATGTTCTATGAGAGGGAGAGGCATCACTTCTTGTTGCCTATCACTTGCACATGAATGTGTGTTGATTGATCACTTGAGATATGAATAGAACTAGAACTAGATGCTATAGGAATGTTTTATTTTAAATACATGTAAGTTACCTTCATGTGCAATTAGCCTTGCTTTTCTTGTCGAGTCCTTTCCCCACTGGTATAATAGCATCACAACTCTTCCAAACGCTGTTCTTCTCATAAACCTGTCTTCTATAAAGAAGGAAGAAAGATTTCCAGAAAGAGATTGACTATGTTAATTCAGTTGAAAGAGTATGCTTTCCAGCGCATTTCCCCTGCCTTGTCATTGGCAAGAAATTTGATTGTTATTAGCCAGCAACGGCAAGGCAGAATTTCCAAACAATATTTCCAAGCCTACCAGATCAGATTCTTAGGGGGGACATACAGTGAACAGATTGGATAAGATTTGCATTAAACCAAGCATGATGTAAGGGGACCCATGTTTTGTTTGTAAAGCAAGGGCTTATAAGAATGCATCGAAGGCATGTCTGTAGATGTGGTGCTTGTTTTTATAAAATTTTGCGTGTCAAATTCTAATATCGTTAATGAATGGACCTTTGGCTAGCTTGAATTTGCAAGGAAATTATACTACATTCTAAAAGGAAATTTTAGTTAGAATTTTCTGAGTCGTATACATAATATAGCTTTTTATGGCCGTTCAATCTAATTTAAACAGCCATATCAATTTTCATACGATAATTCTGTGTTTTATGGGAAATTTCTATCAATCGTGATCATCTGGAAATTACAAGCCCTACCACTGCAGTGGATCAGTAAAGATTTTAAGATACGAAAAAACTGCTTTCTACAATTCCTATACCAACTCGTATTTTGCCGCTTCTTAATCAGATACTATGAAACTACTACAAAGTTGTGACGCGACCAAGATTTTGCTTCAAACTAAGATTCCTTCTCTTTTATGAATTTGAAAGAAATCTCCCTGCAGAGTTATCTATTTCTGGGTTGAACTATAACAAGTCCTCTTGATCCATTGGTATTCTCCATTTTCTTTTCCTCATCAGTCCTGGATTCCTCTTCTGCTCTATCTTGTTAAGATAGGAGTGAATCTGACTGTGGTGGTATTTTACCTTATTTGATCTGTTTTCTTGCAGAGGACTCACTTTCCTAAATATACCTCGAGGTTGATCTCCAATTCAGGTACTTTTTCCTCCTCACCTCTTTTGAATTCGTTCTGATTTCCTTTCCTCACTGCATTTCCATACCAATCAAAAGATTTTCTCACACGAGTACAATATATGTTCGTGTCTCTAGCAACTTTTGCACTGAAAGCCTGCATTTTCCTATTCGGCACCTTCAGATTCTAACAAGAGGGCTTTTGGCTACCTTTTTCAAACGTCCATTTCAGCAACAAATTCAGGCCGTGTAACCAATGATTTTCCCTTAGTTGCTTGAACACTCGGATGAGCTTTCTGGTCGTATTAACGATGCTTTCAAACACATCATTAACTGAGAAGTGTAGTGAAAAGTTCAAGTGCTTCATCCAAATAGGAATTGAGGATATTACCAAGGTAGGAGGGCTGAAACCTTTGCACCAAGGTTTTATACAGAGCCCTGATTTCCATAAAATCAAGGATCTCTCCCAAAAACTCTCTTACTTCTTGTCGCATAGAGAGGTATCATGTCTTAGAAACAATTCTAAGATTATCAGATGCTAAGCATATTGGACTCAGGAGTGAATATTTTTTAAGAAGGCATGTGAAAGGTTACTGTGTGGAACTGTATGTAAGAATTTTTTATTTCTTTTGCATAGAGGGAGGGGGAAGGCAGCCTAGCAAGTATACTCACTACAACCAATCAATTCATTATATTAATAGGAGGCACCACTCCTCTGTGGTTATTTCTTTAGCATAAGGGCAGCTCAACAAGTATGCTCACTGTAACCAATCAACTCATTATTTTAGTAGGATACATACCATTTTCTTGTAGATACCCCATTAGCATAAAGATCATAGCATATTGGAGCTTA
Organism: Larix sibirica; assembly: GCA_004151065.3. NCBI lineage: Eukaryota > Viridiplantae > Streptophyta > Pinopsida > Pinales > Pinaceae > Larix > Larix sibirica. Next base: position 8,888 of record NWUY0304734645.1, read on the forward strand.
TATGTTGCCGTGCACCACTTCTTTCCATCAGCCAACATATTGATATATGCCACTGTAAATACATAGCCTACTACATTACATTGATAACAACCACAAACCACCTACTACATTACATCGATAACAACCACAAACCAAGATTTACAAGTCCTGATTATTCATGTTATTCAAATATAGTAAATCTTTGAGCCGTAGATATGCCATTAAACTTGCAGATTAGGTCAAAGTTGGTTAAGTACCTCTCTTCTCTCATGATTGGTCAATCTAACTTCAGCGTGGGGCTTTCCAGTATGGAGTTAATGCAGAAGGCTTTACTCGTAGTAAACAAAATTAGCTGGTTTAGATTGTCCTGGCTGAAAATCAGTCTGGTTTGGTGGTTGAACTAGTTTTGGACTAGTTCACATCTGAACTGGTCGATTTGGGTATGAAATGGTCAATTTGGGTTTTTTCCTCTTTAGAATTGGATTTAACTCTTAAAGTGGATCTTCGTTTTAAGATGTTTGGTGAAGGAATCAGACCCATCTGACACGGAGAAGATTGAGATTAAGGTGTTTTTCAGCTTCCACACTTAAATTTTATCCAACAGTTTAGCATATCATTCAAAAAAGACCTCATACCCTTTCCCCTGCCCCATTTATGTTGAGGATTATGGGATTCTGAGATTGAAACTAGGAAAATGGGCTGTTAATGGTGCCAACTAATTGAAACCTATATGGTGTCCTATGCTGTTAACTGATTTCAAACACTGAATACAAGCAGTGGTGGAAGTGATTTACCAAAAGAAAATAAACTATATATTCCTAGGCTCAATGGAGTCATACTGATGATATTCGATTATATTATAGAGTAATTAGATTTTGAAATTCTAGAGCCATTTAGAGCCTCAATGACATGCATTTTAAATGAACAAACTTTACATTTTTATGTTTAATGGTTGGTTTTACATTAATCTACATTAATATTTTTTTAAAATTAAAATTTGGCTTTTACACTAATTTAATTTTAATGAACAAATTATTGATTTTAAATTAATGTACATAAATATATATTTTCAATTAAAACTGAATATTTTTTATATTTTTATTAAAATTTTAAACAAGTTTTCAACCTGTTCTGATTCAGGTTCAGTTTATAATTTTAAGACAAATTGGTTCCTCTGGTTTTGATAGCTTTGCTCACACTTGATTGCCAATTGTCGCTCATATCAAGATCAACCCTGCCAACCCTGATAGGCATAGTTATTTGACTGAGACCTGGAAATGACTTGTTGAATTTAATGATGCACCATGTGATCTGCATTATAGCATTAACTCAATGAAGCAACATTGACAAGATTCAGTCGCAATCAAGAAATACTCGATACAATTCACATGATTCAAGTGATATGGGAAGAATAATTTGTATTATATATAAATACAATTTGCTCACGTCTCAATCCAGGAACAATGTCCATATGGAGAATTCCAAATTGATAGTTCATCTTCCACAGCTGCCATGCCCGTTTGTCTTTCTCGCGCAACTCATCTTTTTGTCTCTTACCATGGGTTGATCCTTTCTTCGTCGCTTCCTGCTTCGGAGTCGCATGTACTAATATTTTTTTGAGATCTACACCACATTTTAACACTAATGTTTACAAGTACATCAACACACTAAACATTCACAACTAGACATATCATATTGGCATACTTCAGTCGCTTATCATTATCATTCGAAGTGAAACCAAAGTTCAGTAAAAGATAGAAAGATGTGAAATTTCGATTAATATAAATAAAAAAAACTTGTAAATTACTTTAGAGAAGATTAACCATTCTTCTTAATAATTTTAATTTTAATTTTTTAAAAATCAAATATTTCAAAAAAAATTAGATTTTTAAAGTGGAGGTTTCCACAGTTAAACATCTAACATTAACATTTACAAAGACATGACATATTCCAACACTTTCCTATGCAATATCATTGTCTTTAATGTGTTTTTGAACTAATCTTCAATCTTAAACAACATTTAATTACACTAAACTTTGTATGTGTCGTAAACTGTTATAACCTTGATTCTTGCATCAAACTTTACATTTATACTCATTATTTATCTACAATGTCCTTATTTGTGTTTACTCTCTTTTTCTGTGAGGCTTGTTATATACAATGTCCTTATTTGTATTCACTCTCTTTTTCTGTCCTTTATTTGTCTGCTATCCTTGCCCTTAACAAGTTTTCACCCTTTTTTGGTTGGATAAGATGCCATCTTCATCTTCTATATGTCCACCTTTTGTAGGTGGCATCACCAATACATTCTATGCATTTATCATCTACTATGCTGCAAGCATTAATACCTTATTTTTGTTACATTGTTTTTCTAATGTGAATTTCTCTCACTAATAAGTATCTTCAAACCAAGATTATAAATTATATTTGCATCACAAAATTAACATCCTAGGATAAAACAGTTTCACAGTACCAATGATTCTTAAGTGTAGACATATCCAAACTGGATTGATAACCATTAACTTCTATATTACCTTTTAATACCAAATACACCTGTGATCTGCTTCTAACATTACTACCATTTATTTTATTCTTATCAGCTTGTTACCATAATTACCATAACTCATTGGACCTTAAATAATTAAATACACCATTCACTTCATTTCACCTCAATGCTTACTTTTCAATGTACCTCATTAATAACTCATTTGTCTCATTCAATTTGCTTACTTTTCACAGTACCATATTAATAAATCATTTGTCCACACCGTAACAGCCACTGCTTACTTTTCAATGTACCTCATTAATAAGTCATTTGTCTCATTCAATTTGCTTACTTTTCACAGTACCATATTAATAAATCATTTGTCCACACAATAACAATCTTCTGTATAGAGCTTTCACCATCTACCAAACTACTTTTCTCGGCCTAGCTTGGACAATTATAAGCTCTTACAAATTAAATTATAGATATATAACCAAGATCATATTAATACATCTTAATTGTACTTTACATTCATGGTAGCATATTAATAACTCATTTGTAAACACCCATATGACTACTACTTTTCTTGGCAAAGCTGGGATAACTATTAATATTTACACAAGATTTTATATACAAAACTAAGATTATTAATATAGTGTAGAGATAATGATTAGTTATTAGAACAAAAATTATATTGTAATGTTCC
>NWUY0304735077.1:0-46527 GCA_004151065.3 Larix sibirica
AATGAAACTGGGCGTCGGTAGATGATAGACAGTGTGAATGAGCCTATTGGAACTGGTAAATTGAGAAAGCAAACTGGGCGTAAATCAAGTAGCTGACCCTTTTGGAAACAGCTAGCAACCTTCTACACCAAGCCCTTAGGTCTTCCAAGGAACCAAGCCAAAGCAAACTGGGCGTCTACATTAGACAGAAAGGTTTGAACTGGCCTTTAGCTGGCGGGAAATTGAGATAGGAAAGCCCACTTTCACCCATACTACGTCAGTCAAGCCAGAATGACATATATAAATAAGCAAACGGGCCATCAATGCCACGACCCTGCCCATCTTCCATATAGATCGAAGTGGCCTGCCTACACACATAAATGGGCCGCACGTTCCTCGCTCGCAATCCGTTCATCCATGTTCCTCAATTCAATTGGCGGACTCTGCTTCTATCCTAAGCAAGGTGAAACCCTATTCACAGATAGATAAATACTCTCTATCTGTATAAATGTGTGGAAATGCCTTTGTATATAAATATATATAGGGAGCCTCCATGTCTCAACTAATAGCCTCCCTAACGCTCAAACAACAGCATTGTAAACAACAATTAGATTCCGTCCGTATCACTCCGATCACACAGTTTGTCCCTGATAGTAGTTAAAGAATATAACACTGGTAACGTAGTTAAAGAATATAACACTGGTAACTCGGCATGGTATAACACTAGTACAGAGTAGCTCGCTGAGAGTAGATCGAAAAAGTTCAATGGATAACTCGACCAAGCATCACTCTAGTACGAAATAGTTAACTGATAGTTGATCGAGGAGGCTTAACGTGGGTGGGTATTTTTACTCTACATGGTATGTTCAAATAACTGCCTACATGGTGTGTTTAAATAAACGGCCGGATGCAAAAAAAAATCTAATAGATACAGGATTGGAAACGGATTAGAAAAAAGCAATAGGGAGGTTATAAAAAAGTAAGAAAGAAAATACTAATGGTGAGTGAAAATCTATACTCCTCTCCACCGGGTGGAAACTGTAAAAAGTTACGCTCTTGGGACCTAATGGAAGACTTATTTACGCTCCTTCACTGGGTAGAAGACTGGCTGTACTCCTTCACTAAAACCCTGATTGCACCCTTTCACTAGGTGGAAGACTTATTTTGCTTCTTCACCTGGTTGAGGTGGAATCCTCGCCTCGAAAGAGGTGGAAACTGGAACTCAAATTACTGCCCAAAGGATAGGTGGAAACAGGGAATAAGGTGAGTAAGTCTCACACCCATCATGCAGGTTAGCTTTGAGAAAAGCCAAATAAAAAACTATTCTCTCACTATTGCAACTCGCTTTCGCTCGGACTGCTATTGGAATAACTCCACTATTGGTGGTATCGCTAGCGCGAACTATTGGACTATTGGAAGACGGAACCTAACTTAACCTACAAGCGTTAGCGAAGAGCCTTACCTTCTTTTCGATTTAGTAAAGGAAGGAGGAATAATCGAGAATGCATGGGATCATCGTAACCAGTAAAGAAAATGAAAATAATAGAGAGATATAGGCAAGGTCGTGATATAGAAACAAGGGTGGGTAAGTTAGTCCTTAGCTCTTTCCTTCCTTATCATCTCCCTCAGGAGATAGGTCTCTATTCTATAGGACCTGAAATGCATTCATTCAAAAGGTCGGGTAAGGGGTGCCTTCGCATAGCTCAGGTAAGGATTAAAGACCGAAGAATAGATACAAGGAAGGGGATATGCATAATTGATGCATATATATATAGTGTTGGTCGAGAGAGCATCGTTATGATATACGTAATATGAATCGATACGAAACGTTGGTTGGGAAGGCAAACCTAAACCTCCTTGCTAGGGTTACCCACAGCGACCTGTTGTTGCCAATATAGAGAGGAAAATTTTGGTCAGTTGAATACTGCCCTATCGGTCGCATTCAGACCCTCTCTCTCCCTGTCGGGCCCATCGGTTGAGTCCGTAAATGTCTAACTGGGCTCACACAAATCACCAGGGAGGGGTGAGGGACGAACCGCTCGACAAAAAGGAGAGGGGTCTTAACAGCTTTCCCAAGGGAAGAACAGCTATTAAGTCCGGTGTTTTAAGGATCCACAGTACTGAGATTCTAGGGACAGAATGAATAGCGTACGAACCTTCCTTATGCCATTCTGTTCTGTCCACCAGAGAGGTAAGGGTGTAGGGAAACCCTAAGAACCCATTCCTTGACCAGCTGTTTTAGATTCAGTAAGGGCGTAAAGAACATCTGTAGAGAAAGCCTTTCCCCTCCTTACCCTGCCCCTTTGGTTCGCTACTGCTAGGTGGGTATGGGTTCGCTAACTGAACCCTCCTCCCGTTATTCAATCTGTCCCTAGAATCTCAGTAGTAACGTTCCAACTGGTACCTATCTCTATAGGTTAGGGATACCTCCGTGGAAACTCCATTTCTTTCTAACGTGATTTATTAAGTGTTAACCTTACTTCAAGTCTTCCGATCGAGGGTAAGTGCATAAATACTTAGTGAAGTTTCGGCTCGTATCCTCGCCCCTGATTTCGATTTTATGGGACGGACTTGGGGCATAGACGTTTACCTGGACCTTGTGGGGCATTCACCCTTTAAGCGAGGTTACCTGGGACGGAGACTGGGACTAAGTTGAATCACTGCATCCCTTTCCCGAAATAGATTAAATAAGACATGCCAGCTCCGAAAAAAAGGAAGGAAGGATAGGCAAGCCAGCCAAATAGGCAGGCCGAATTTATTTCAATCAAATCAATAGGTAAGAAAGAATATATGTGCTTGACCAACCCTCACTGTTTGTTTCCGAAGCTCTTTTTGGCTCTGACCTTATCTTAGAGGCGAGGCCCGTTTCCGTTCCCGTTTCCATAGCATAGCACATAGGGGTGTTTCCTGAAGCCCATGGTGACCCAGCCCAGCCAGATCTCCTTTAGTGTTTCCTCTCCCTCCGAATCATGCTTTTAATGATCTCCGAAAAGCCCAACCATAGATTACTAACGTTGGCTGCTCGATTCATTTATATCTGTATTATGGGCTTAGATATGCAATATGATACCTCGACCAGGCATTGAACCATAAGAACCATCTATTACCAATACTTAATAAGGCATTGCTGAACCCAGAGAGAGAGAGGCAGCATTTAGAAGAATACGGCATCCTCGCCGGTCGAGGGGAAAGACTTTAAAAGTAATCAAATTGCTCCGCTAGAGAGTGCTGTTTGTTCGGAAGAGGAAAGGTAGGGCCCTCTACGCGCCCATAACATAACATAGATAGACACGTCTTCTCTCCTCCCTCCCACATTTTCGGTCCTGATGAGTATACCTACACTTCCTTACTTGCTTCTTATGCCTACCTTAGCGAACGAATGAGAGAGCCACCTATACTGGGCATACCTACTACCTTCCTAATGCCAAGCCATTGGCTACCTACCTGGTACTTAGGCATAACACCTACCTTACTTACGAGCATGTCAGGCTCAGTCAGATAGGCATGCATCCCACCCACCTAGCTATGACCCAATCCTTCTCAACACTCTAGATTATCCCTAGCTATCCCTAGACGGAATGAATCTATTTCCTTGCTGGATGGGGAACGTTCTGCTTCCTCAGGCTGACCTACCTCAGGCGTAAGTGCTGCGTTGGGTGGCATAACAACTGCTAGCTACTGAGTAGAACTAAGGTAGGAAGGATGGGTGACCTTGAGGCTGACCTACGTTTAATGTGGTTCCTTGCTATTGGGTGCCTGGACCACCCTTGCTATTGTCAATAATCTATTTCCTTACCGCAGTGGCAGAAGCAGGTGGCAGAAGGAGTTAATGAGTAAGTGCCTAATTCCTTTGACGAAGACATTTAATGAAATTCAATCTTGCTTGGCCGAAAACTGCTCTCTTAGTTTAAAAGCATACATTTGACTCGCTTACGCAAAAATATGTATTTCATTATATATGAGTCTATGGTTCCAACGCATGCGTACTTATTTAAAACTATCACTCCAATGAGGTACTTACCCAGTTCGGTCCTGCATAACCTAATGGGTGGAACCTTACCGAAGAAAAAATGGGAAAACCTTATTTCATTGATTCCTTCTCTCCTTACCGCTCTCCTTCCTTACTGCTATCTTTGACCCATTCCTTACCGCCTTACCGCGGGTCCATTGGTCAAGTGCTCTTGAAATAGTAGAACTGGTTGTATGCAGTAGGATTTTCAAGTCCCATGTTGCCAACACCCGTGGGGAGCACGAATCCAGTCTTTCACACCCGAGTAGAAATTGGCATGCATGGGAGTGAAAGTTTGTTTCTGGCGGTTGCTGGCTTGGCAAACACAAAAACCGAGTACACCTTTAAGCAAGGGGACGAAAACTTTAGTACTTATATTATTAGTCGAGGTGATCCTGTTAGCTTTGTAGTTTAAACCTTGAGCTAGGTAGGCTTATGCTCTCGCTTTGGTGGTGTAGTTGGCTTCCTGACGCTGTTCTTGCGTTGGGTGAGCTGGTTAAGGCTTGCTCACCCTTATAAGGTGCTCTGGTGATGTAGCAGTTCTAGAACACTTATTTAGGGATATAGGTGTGGTAATACTCTGATTCATGCTATGTGGATGGGCCAGTTCTAGAGCAGCTATGGAGTAAGTTAGTAGTGTAGTAAGCTGGTTCATGTTTGTAGGCAGGAGTAATCGATGAAGCAGACTGAACCCGGAATAGAATATAGGGTAGGCTTGTTGGTTGGGCCTCCTCCACCGGAAGAATACCTGCTTGCTTGTTGGCTTTTAGTAAGGTGATCGCCGAGGTGAATTCGGTGCTGAGTTTGGGACTGATCTCCTTTGGCTCTAGCCTCTTTGCGGCCTGCTCCTGCTAAAACCTGAGAGCAATCTCGTTGAAAATGGGGACCTTGGCACACGAAACATCTGGTCTCAGGACAATCCCGTTTGAAATGGGGACCCTTACATATATATGTAGCATTTTATCTGGTTCTGCCCTGTAACTGTTCCTGGACCCCCGCCACCGCGACCCCTACCTCGACCACCCTCTCCTTGATAACGGGGCACGGTTGAAACACTAGCCATCCTTGCCGCACCATAACGCTTATCACAGTTACCAAACCTCCTGCCTCCAATATGGATGGCTTCTGCATTCTTTAGATTCTTCTGTTTCTTCATGTCGATCTTTATCTGAATCTGTCTGGCTAAGCTCGAAGTTTGTGCCATGGCGGTGGGTTTCCACATTGCAACTTCAGCTCGAACCTCCTCATCCAACCCATGAAGGAATCTTTCAGCTTGCCTACCATCATCTGCCATGTAATTGCGTTTATGCTAAGCCCTTGTCCTCCTACGTCGAACAAGCCTTTTGAACTGCGACGCAAAAAGAAACCAAGTTATAACGCCTGACGTCGGATGGTAAATTAAGTAAGAAAAGGGGTTGCCTATAGTAGTGGCTGCCCCGCCTAAGCCTCCAATAAGGAGTTCCCCACCAAATCTCTTTAGGAGCCATACGACGTGCAGCAGGTTTATTCTCACTAACAACAGCAGCGGATTGTGCAAATGCAGCAGCCTTATGATCCTTCCTCCTAATGATCTTTCCTTCGTTCCGTCTCGTTAAGTGAAAGGGGAGAATTGAAAGGGGAATAGGTAAGGGTACACCTCCAACAGTCTATCTGTAAATCAATCAGGCTCCATTAAGAACTCTTCTTCTTCCTTATTATTTGCCTTCCCTCATATGCCAAGTCCTTCCTTCCTGCTCCTTCTTATATGTATTCCCTCGTGTGCTCCTCTAGATTGATTGAAATGCCTAACCTAGCATCTATCCATACCACCTATCTTGACCGCTGTGAAACTATCTATTGGGAAAGCTTATTTGAACAATCTGGGACGAACTATCAACTATGTTTGCTCCTGGGAAGATCTATTGAAGCTATGCTGCTATGGGAAGCCCATTTGAACGACTAGGACAGAAACTATTGAAACTGCTGTGAGGTACTGGGACAGACCTATTCTAACTGGACTGAGCTGCTGGTCTTGCTTCAAAAACTGACTCTACATCTGCTGGTGTTGGGTCTACTGCTGCTTAGTAAACTGCCTATACCTATGCCTATGCTACTAGTTCTGGATAAGCAACTTTATCTCGATCATTAAGCTTAGTCTGGACCTATAACACTTGTTAATCAGCTGCTTCAACTGCACGCCTTCAATGGGCTTTCGGCGAACGTCCGTAGTTCTTTCTTGGTGGGATGGTAAATCGAGAAGCTATCAGGAGGTATAGAGAGCGGAGATCAGGATATATAGCTAGAGAGATGGTCAGCAGCGATCAATAGACAGACAATAAAGATCAAAAATATAAGGTCTCCGGCTCGTTGCTCTTGTTTCGCAAAGCCGAATCGTTGGGTGGTGGGTCTAGCCAAACGTTCTAGCGTGTCACTTTCTAACCTAATGGGGTGGATGGGTCTAGCGTCCATAAAAGCAAGCAATCCCCGTAAAGTTCTTTCATCGTCGTCAGTTAGCAAGAAGAGATCAACGAGCGGCATCAATCAAGGTCGACATAAGGTTTCCGGTTCGATGCTCGCTCCAACTAGATGGGCCATAAATAGATCTCAATCCCTCTCTCTCTCTTTAGGTAGGCAGGGTAGGCCAGGTAGTACTGGGCGTCCGTCGCCATGAGGTAAGATAGAGAGTTCAGGGGGATGAAGGCAGGCAGGGAGGTCCGGGCCATAGCTTTATCTCTTAAGCCATATCTAACGCACGCTTATAAGGGAAAGCAAGTAAGAAGGGAGGTCAAGAAGGTGATACGGTTGATCCTCAAACCTTTGCTAAATATGCATATAGCTTAATTTAAGATTGAGCTTGGGGGTTCGAACGGGGGAGTCAGTGCACCAATTTAATGAACCACCAATTCCGTGGATTATGGCAATTATGGATTGCAGGCCGTATAGGAGTGGACCGGACGGAAGCCCAGTTGTTTTTGAGACCCATACTTTTGATTCTTATACAGAGGGCTGGCCGTAGAGGAGCCGCCAAAGGAAAGGGACCGAAGTAAATAAGTCGTATGAGGTAGGTCACCTAATTAACCACCAATACTGACATGACGTTTACCCATTAATTGATCACTTATTACCGTCTTTGCAAAAACAACTCGAACAACAGCGCTTCCAGAATCTACGAACTTCACCACTTCGCGCCTTATTCTTTGAGGGAGGACCTGGTTCAGAGCCTACAGAATGAATGTAAGTTGGACAGGTTGGATCATTTTTGGAACTGCCCTTTTAATGAACTACTACCTTAACTTCAGAGATTAGATGGAGGTCAGCACTGAGAGCATTTGGATATATAAGCCTACTTGATGAATATATGACTTACAATTGTGAACATGGGTAACTCCACTTGCCGTTCACACATAGAAGCGATGTCCCAGAAGCCATTACAGCATAATACGGCGATGTCACAGAAGCAACGTCACACCATTCAACAGAAGCCCAGTCCAACAAGTCCACCGGAAGGAATAAGCCTGTACACTTTTACCTTCAGATTAAGTCCAACGAAAGCTTGTCAAAATAGAAGCTGGTCAAAAAACCCAAGGAAGGAAGGCTTAATTAAAGAAATCACCCGACGAAGAAGAGAGAGAGAATGCCCCCCCCCACCACCACCCAAATAATAACTTAGGACGCCTTTGCTTTCTTAATTTTACCATCTTGATAGTCCAGGTCCTTGCCTTGGTCCCCATGGAAACAAGCCTTAAGAAAGAGACAAGCCCTATTACAAGTCTGTACAGTAAGCCCCCCTATATGGACAAACTTGCTTTTTTTAGTCTTCTTGGTCCAGCCAGCAGGAGAAACAAGCTGCCTTAAGAGGAGAGTCTTGTCTATTACCTTTGATCCGTGTTAAAGTGTTAAAGCTGAATGGACAGAACAACTTATCTATTTTGTGTAATTACAAATAGCGTAATAACGTGTAAATCTTTCAACATCCTTCCCTAACCTTACTCTATGAAAGAAGGTCTCCAATAGCCAGTACTAAATATCGGTAGTCAATGTAGTCAATGTATTCTTGGATGTTTTAGAACCAATAAGAAGGTGGGTCACCAATAGAAAATAGAATCCACAGGGGGTGTCATCGCTAGTCGATCAGCCGAGAGCCAAGCGTTGCCAAGCATAGCAGCACAAATACTCCATACCTATAACTCGAACCTATTTATTCACTTACCAATATGGTGGAACACAAGCTCCTATCTCGACATAGATGGAAAAATTATACAATCATTACATACGTTAATTCAAAATAGGGAGTTTTAATGACAGTCATAGATAGCCCCGCATAGCCGACAGAAGCATCTCACATAGCCAATTATAGAAAGGTCATTACATGTTGTCATAGCCAAGAGTCCCTTGGTCCATAGCTAGTCAGAAATAGAAGGGCATTCCTGAAGGTTATAGCTTATTTCCGGTTTTCTTTTACTGTTGTCAGAGCTATAAGGTCATAATTGAATTGATAGCCGATCATTGGAAGTCAGTTATAGCTTGCCTCGGGTAATTGGCTTAGCTAATTGACTGTGATACTTGGATTGGCTGGGCTACTCAATCAACAGTGGATGCCATCGAGGCACTTCAAGTGGGTATATATATATTACTTAAGATGGGCATTTCACTTTGTTTCCCATTTACGGGCAGGATGCCACAATTAATTGCTTTCGCCACTTGCTGGCGGGAGAACGGCGGATAGGATGGGGCCTCAATTAACTGAGCAGTGAACGACGGCTATGTTCATTGGACCAGGGCTATGCCCAGTAATAACTTAACACCAAGGGCGAGTTACTACCTCGTTATATATAATGTGCCATTCTGGAAGCATACGCACAATGGAAGGAAGGGTCCTTTATGGATATCTAAGACAAAGTACAGATTTGAGTGGCGGGCATAAGTTTGCCGCGATCTCTAAGTCGGAAGAGACGAGAGGTGTAAACTACACAAGCGGGGCGGCTCGTTTAAAGGGGAAGTGCTACTAAATTCTTGGCAGGGCTGAGTTAAGAGGTTCCTCGTTTTCGAAGTTAGGTAATGTCCCCGCAACTCCTCTGCAACTTCTATTTGTTTCTGCATATCCGCATCTATTCTCTGTACTGACTCAACTGGTTCGACCAAAGGGATGGTTGTTCCTCCGATTTCAACGATTCCTTCCAAAAGGTATCTTGAGCATGGCTTGGTAAGGGCGTAATTCCAATCTCTGTCCTGTACTTTCACACGCTACCTCACCATTAATTAAGTGGGTCAAAAATAGCCATAGTGGGAGTTATGTCTTCTCTTTAGACTTCCCTGGCTCTATTTATTGTAATTACTTTAAAGCCTTTATATTATTAATTATATATTTTATTCAGATTATATCTATTACATATGGAGGCACCAGGTGGGGAGCTGGCACCAAGGATTCTGTAAGCATTCAAGCTTGTAATACTTTAAATGTAAGGTTATGTCTGTCCTTCTTTCCCGAAGATGGATGGGCTGGTAACTATAAGTCTACGGGTTGAGACCTCAAGCTAGGGGTAAGGGGGTAGGTATGAGGGGCACATATATCTCTTCTTGGACACACCTCTTTCAGTAATAGATGGATCCTGCAATAGTGAATTAGAGCTCGGGGCTCTGGTTCGAACCGCCCCAAGCAATACTTATATCCTTCCTTCGCTGCGCATTAATTACCTGCCAGCCCAAGGAAACCTGTTCAATATAAATTCAGTGAGCGAGCATCGAAGCTCAAAGTGCCCACCCAAGTGAGCCAAGCAAGCCGCCCGTGTTCGTATAGCGAGCAAGAAGCTACGGTACGGAAGCTACAGCACTGGCAAGGGGACAACCTGCATAGCAGCCCCGGATACCGGGGGACAAAGCGCTATAAGCTTACTAGTCTTCCCCATTCTCCCCAGTGAAGAAGCCGCTATAGGTGGTTGTGTTCATCCATGTCCAGAACAGGTTTATATGCATGCACTCAATCCCATCCAAACCGGACAACATCTGCAATATATCCCGTAGAAAATAATAATCAAATTAGTCTCCACCATTTAATATGAAATATGAAAGATGAATAGGAATATGGTGCAAGTCCTATAAAATAATAGGATAAAAAAGCATACATTCCTTAGACTGGCAAGTCAGGAGTCAACGTTTCAAAATGTAATCTGTAATCTGCAATATGAAGATGAATCAATAGGGCCCTATCCTCCAATACTTCCCCCAACGGGGAGGCCCCGGTCTCCCTTCCTCGGCTTGGCAGCCAAGTGCCTTTCGAAGCCCAAAGACTTCGTAGACCTCGTCGTATCAGCCAAGTCAGCCACGATCTGGGACTATGTGTGTTCGCGACCTCTTCACCCCAGGCAATGAAGATACCTATTTATTGAATGCTTGGGCTATCAAACAAAGAAGGATCTATAATGATTCCATTCAACACGCACCCGGCGTTGCATTCATTTTCAAAACTTATTTCTTTCTGTGTCCTACCTACATCCTTTCTCTGATGGGGCGGGCTGTATTGCGACAGACAGTTTGAGAGCTTAGCCAAAAGAGGACCGGGCTACGGGGCGGCGCCTCTTATAAAATAATTAACAAATGAAGTTCTGGATGGTGACCCAATGTGCCCTTAGAAATATTATATGTCCCTTACCCTAGCTGTGCTGGAATCTCCCTTTAGTTAGAAGAGCTAAATCATCCAAGGTGTGAGAGAGGAAAAATGGAGGTGCTGGAGATGAAAGGAGCGATAAACCCAAGAGAGTGGTAAAGTAGTAGAAGATATAGATTAGTATTTTAGGCTAATCTGGAAGTGTTCCTGCAATATATCAAGAGGAGGAAAGCCAATTTTAAGATACTTTTCCATGGGGAAAAGTCTTTCTTCCGTTGGAAGTGTACCATGGGTGTTGACCATGAATTGTGGGTTCAAGCCCTTGTATCGTAGGTATTTCCTCAGGAAAGGACACCCCTTTTCCACAGACCGTGACAAAGAGAGGCGATATGGCGGCTTAGGAAAGTAACAGTTCTAAAAGCGCCAAGAAATCAGGAAGGGTTTCAAAATTGACCCAGTGGATCCCTTTTATATACTCCGCCTGCAGTCTCAGATCCCCTCATCGGACTCATTCCTACCTCTGCTGGGTAAGACTCCGTGACATAAGTCTCCGTCAACCCCGGTTTCTCCGCTGGGCAATATCACAGGTGTTTCGTCAAGCGCTGTGCCGCACGCGCATTTACTTTTATTTCCCACAGCCTAGTTACAGCACTCATTCCTCAGAGTCTCCCAGTGTTACCCGGGTATGACACTCCTACTCTTATAGAGAGTACTCGGTTAGCTATCACGTCAGCTACTCAGTATTCAAAGCTTGCTGGTGTCACCCAGAAAGCAATTAGAAGCCAGGGCCCCCTAAGTAATGAATAAGAACTCATACTTGTGCTCACTTCATAGACTTACTTATCCTTCTCACAATACCGGTGTAACCCGGAAAGCAAGTAAGTAAGTGGGCCCATTTGAGGCTGGGCGGAGGAGGGGAAATATTCATCGGCACAGGAAACTGGATTTTATATGCATATACACATTACGCTCACACACATTAGGCCTTATAGAAACAATTCCCATTACGTCTTATCCCACGCTTGAATAATTTGTTCATGATGGTTTATAAAGCTCTTTCCCTAGCGACGAGACCTCACACCAAGAGCGAGGTACTACACAGCTTGTTATATATGATTCCATCAGGTGAGGATCATACGCCAGACACATAGAGAGTCTCAGATCTGGGAGGTTGAGCCATCATTCACGCTGGTCATGTAGTTCCAGTCTTGGAGGTTGGTGAGGTAGTCCCAGTGTGTGAGTTGTACCAATTAACCTTACCTCTTATACACCCAGTACATTTTTACAAGAGATGTGTGCCCATGGTTTCAATACTTACCCAAATGATAGGTTACCCTATGGTCTCCATATCCAATAGAGTTCTACCCTACGGGGTTGTACGTACAGAACACTAGTTACTACCTGCATGACACTTACCGATACGGAACATAATCCCTCTAGGAATAAAATAATATCCCTCGACCTCGACCCTTACCGCTATGGAACAATGGAATGCTCCTTTCTGATTTACACGGGGCACGGCCTTACATCGACTGCTGGATGCAATTACGAAGCGTTATATTAATTGCCAGTCATAGCAGCCATTGTCGGAAGGAGTAGCTGCCGACATAGCCCCACCACAAGCCACACATAGACAATCTCATTGCCATAAGGGCATAGCCAATTGTAACAGTAATTTCTGATAGCCAATAATTGTAAGCCGATAATAGCTTGGCTTGGATACTTGGCTGCTTGGCTAATCAAATGGGGGGGTAAAATCTAATGTGGCTGCTCGCTATTAAACTAGGATAGCTGTTGTGCTAATCGAATGGGCGGGCTAATTGGCTTGGCTAATTAGTTTAGCTACCAGGTTACTCAACTAGGTTGGAAACAGTTATTCCTAGAAGCTGTTTTCGGTGCAGCATGAAGCTGCTCTTGTCAGTGCATTAAGCTCTAGTCAGTGCTGTAACAGTCATATCATGAAGTTCTAGTCAGTGCCAGTCCTGGTACTTATAAAAAAAGTTTATATGATGTTCCCATGCCGCTAGTTTATACCTGTTTTCAATAACTCCCAGGTGGCGCTGCACTCAATTCACTCCATTACAGGTTTCCCCCTTTACGGTATTCAATGCCAGGTTTCAGTACTTATGCCAGTAAGAGCTGGGATAGGGTGGTGGAATACCGCATACCTTTTTACTCCACTTGGTGGATATTCGAGCTTAGCTACTTGGCTTGGATCCCCCCGGTTATTGAAAACAACCTTATTTTCCATTCTTGATCAATTTCATTAGCTCCTTTTGGGGGGAAAAAATGAATACATATATAATGAATCACCTACTACTTGGTGGGAAACTTATACAAACTCCTTAACGCTTTGGATCAATTTCCCCCTTGTTGGATCAATACAACTTCCCCCTTTGGAGGCTTACGCCACGGATTGATCTTTTATCAGCAAATAAATAACCCTTCACCCCGCGGACCTGGAGGAGGAATAAGCCAGCGGACAACCGCCGGATTATACTGAGGCTGCTGCCGGGAGGGTCAATTATGGGACAGGCAACACATAAATGGAGATGCTCATAAGTAATGTGCACTAAACCTATAACTTTATTATAAGTTTAGACGCCTTTGTTGAATCAGCTACAACATTGGGAGCAAGCACCCAGTCCACCTTATACGGATTCCACCAAACGATCTCATTTCACATTCTTATTTAGGTCAATAAGATTTTCATAGGGTCCAATAAGGGTGAGATCGGAGACAATAAAATGAATTTCTCTTTCAATCAATTTTGGCATCTCATGAGCGGAGCCGCTTGTCCTTCCGAGGGCAAGGATGTTTCTCTATATTTTGCAGGATGCCATTGGCTGACCGGGTAGACTAGACGCTTCAACGGGAGCCTTCGAATGCAAGAAGCAAGGATTTCAATTCTTGGAGGCAGCAGGCTGGACCCAGGATATTTATATTTCTCTATTGACGGATCAGAGCTGGCAATTAAGCAAAGTAGTACGCTTTTACATTTATTCATCATAAATTCTATTTGGCATAATATAAAATATAATGAAAATGCACACACTACTAGGGAAACTAATACAATTTATACTTTAAACATAGTAATAATCAGACTTTAAATATGCCCTGGACACCGCGAGAATGCCTTGGGAACTTTCTGAAACTATTCCTTTTGTTCCTATGCCGCATCTACTTCTTTGGTTGGAACCTACGGAATTCAGACACTTTGATTCTTCTTCCTTACACCCCCTACTTCAACGCTTTTACCACAACGTCACTGGTCCACCAGAACACTAAAACATTTTTGTTCAGATAACACGAGTCGGGAATACTACAGAGCTTCACCCGCTTGAGGAAAGAACAAGTACCGGGGAATGAGCGCAACAAAGAAAGAAAGAAAAGGGCCTGTTGAATAAGCCTGGTTCCAATAGACCTTTCAAAGAAAGAGCAGCCTTCAAAGAAAAGATTACGGGGAAGGAATCCAAAACTAAGGAGCCGATTGAGCGCTACCAACAAGGGAGCCTGGTCATTTATAGAGAGCGCTACCGAACCAACCCGCTACTCAATCGTTGGCAATTACACTCCTTTCTGTGGATTTAAGCTTCGAAACTTGAATAACACACGCCATATCCACCCATACACTACAAATAAAGAAGAACCGGCAGGAAACGAACCGGCTGGGAACCCACGAACCGACGAAACAAGGGCACTGGGTAAGGACAGGAACGAGCAACCAGCCCCTATATGTAGGGGAAGGTAGGGACTACACACACTTCATTGTTTTTAAGTCAAGGCATAAGTGTCTTCTGCCTATCAATCCATATCTTGAGGTAAGCTCCAAAAGTATTTGCAAGCATAGCCCTCTTTTTTCTATCCCGAAGGATTAACGGAAGTATTCGCGCGAAAGAAAGCACACACACAAAGGCATATCAAGGAAGGAAGGAAGCACACGGATAAACGGAGTACGTAATTATAAAGCATAAGTCTTATAACGGATGAACAATTAAAAAAAAAGCTCAATATTGACCCATGGCTTTTCTTTGAGGTCAGCCTTAACCCAAGCTTACCAATAAAAATTAGTCATCAGTGTAACGGGACGATTACCGTTATTCCTGCTTGAATCAGACCCTCTTCTTACTCGTTGAGGACGAAATTCTATTATTAGTTATAGGAAACCTATGGAACCTGAAAAACATAGGAAACAAGGAAGCAAGGCATCAGTCCCACAGCCAACCAATACGATAGTAAAGAGGAGTATTACCATCCGGGGGTGAGAGTGGGTGGGCTCCCCTTCCCATACAGTCTCACAGGTATAGGAGTCAGACATATCCCCTCCCCTTGTTGCTATGTGCCCGACCCACCTTAGGAATTATAAATAACATAAAAATAACAAGGATACACAGGGTGTAGGATGAGGTATCTGAATTATTGAAGCAGGGCCCTTACTGTCCTTTCCTTTTGTAGGACTGTGGAACAAGATAAGCAAGTAAGCTCAAACAAGCAGCAGCTACTACTATGAGTAAAAGCTATATTGTTATAGTCCCTTTGGTCTTTAAACAAGGGATTGTTATTTTCCAATGATACACTAACTTTATGAGGAACAGTATTAACAATGATCCTAAGAGTAGCTTTGCCATTGGATTGTTGTTCCTCCTTGAACCACCACAACAAAGCAATTTATTTGGTTTTAGAGAAGTTGTATCAGCAAAACTTTGTGTCTGCTTGCCCTTCCTGTTTTTATTTGTTCCGGCGCCAGCGTCGCAGCGGGTTTTCCAAGTTCGTCATAGGCTATTCTGGGCAGGTTTTACTTGGTCTTAAAATGGGTGAGTCCATGCAAACCTCCTATCTGTGTGAAAGTGTTAAAATGCTATTTTTGATTCACTGTTTTACACCTCCTTTTCTTATGTTTGACTAACTCTTTATGTTGGACCACCTCTCCCACGCATACAAATATAGCAAGCAAGTTCAATAAGCAAGCTCCCCATCCATAGTGTGGTTGGTAAATTACTTACTATTTATATAAATGCTAAAATTGTGATAAAGTTGGCTAAAGGTTGAAAGGTGAACGGCTTATGGTTCCTGGTTAGGCTTAAGGCAAAAGGTGAAAAGGTAAAGTCCCTTGGTTAAAAAGGGGAGAGGGTTAGATGCGAAAAAATAGAGGATGGATAGAGTAACTGGTAATTTAACAATTGAAAGGCCTATGCTGGATGGATGGATGGTGTCACGAAACCAGTTATTGCTTGCTGGCTGTAACCACGCTCAAGGTTCAATGCTGGTAGGAGACCGCAGCGTAAGCCGCCTTGTTCAAATCCGGCACCTTACACCACCTCTCCATGCATGAGTAGTAGTCTACAATCCTAAGTTTCAAGTTGGATGGATATGTCTTTCCCTAGCGAATAAAGGAAGGTTGTGTCCATTTCCAAAAGAAATGATCAGATTTTCGCTGTTGTAGTTAACCTTAACCAATTATGTGTATTTCATAAGTTCTATCTCCATGTCAATAGATATTAAGGCTGCTATAGTGTATAGGCTGTACTCTATCTATAGCTATAGAGTTCAAGCTGAAGAGGTCTAGACTTACGGTGCGCTAACTAGCCACGAAGAAGCTGGTTGTTTTTATCTTTAGATATTCGGCTTTATTTAAACCTTTCTCTAACCTTCTGGGTTTCCAATCTGTACCAGTTGTTCTTCAACGTCCCCTGGCCTTATGTTTGTTATTGATGAGCGTGACTGAGGAAGAATTGAGAATGCATGCGTTTAGGAAAGGTCTTTAGGCATTGACTAAAAAGCCTAGTTCTAATAGTTTATTTGGGCATACACTGATCTAAAGTAAAGTGAGGGGGCGGACGCAAAGGAAATAATTTCATGATTTGGTAACCTCGCTACCTGAAAGTCGAAACTGTTTTCGCGCGACAAGGATACAATAAAGAGAATACCACAAAACTTTAGCGCTCTTTGAGTTGTAGAATCGTTATGGCGTATAATTAACCTGGTATTTTGCGACAGGCGGATAATCATATAGTGAAGGGCTGTTATAACCTTATTCATTTTATTCCCCTAAAATAGCTAGCTATAGTTCAGAAATAACGGACTTATTATTTACTTCCCCTCAAAGAGATAGCTCAGGTAAGGTCACTTGCCTTAGCTCTGCGTAAGGTCCTCGCCCTCTTTATTAGACTTAGTTGGTTAGTGGCTCATCCATCGGGGGACTCTAACTGAATTTTATTATATATATATATTTCAAAAGCCATTTACATACGTTTTCCTTGGTGGTTATGCCCTTGCACGCCCATTTCAGTATTGATGTAGCCCCAGTTTGTTGAGGTGGTAGGTAGCACACCCGGTCCCCTAACTCCTTCCTTCCGATCAGTGGGAATAGATATACGAACGCCGAAGTAATTCACAGGAATGGATGGCTTTAATAAGGAATAACATTACCTGAGATAAACACGAGCTAACTAATCTTATTTCTCTTTTATTGCTGGGTGAAAGGCACCATTCACTTTATTTCGGGCCAGGTAAGCTACTTTTTTTAATTACAAGGGGTATACTTTATATGAAATATATAGGGACGATCGGGCCCGGTCCACCTGCACATACTAAATTATTTCATATTACTGGTGAGCTACAGAATGACTGTCCTCGAGCGCAGGTCCAGTGTACAAATATCTGAATCTGGAAATGCTATTATGTAAGTTAAAGAATGATGGGCAGAAACAAATCTGTGTCATTCGAGATATGTGCATTTCGTAAAAGCAGGAGGCGCGTTTGTTTAATGTAATATATGTTCAATGAATATCTGATACTCAGTTGCTCCTTATGTTCTCCGTTCAACCGGTTTTAAAGTGTGAATAGAGAGTTTTATTCAGGTACTCACTCGACCAAAAATAGAGTACGATAACTTGATCGCTGCCGCTCACTGTACATTGATTGACGGGTTAGCTCCTGGCATGGGCATTTATGGGTACAGTCATTGCTTTATATCCCCGTCGCTCCCTGCACTTCTATATTTTCCTCGACCAGCGTTATAAAGTTGAAGTATTTTCCTCGACCTATTTAAACTCAAGAGCGCTTGTATAGATAGTTAGTTCACACTGAGAACATTGTTTACATCGTTTCGTTTTCCGATCCGGCTCGCTCTTGACAACTTGAAACCTTTGAGCCTTCCTCGTATTATTTGAGCCCTCGTATTAAGCTTTGACAGAATAAGGCTTAATTTAGATGCCTTAAGATAGGGAGGCCCGCGGATAAAGAGAAGGAGAAGGAAAAGCTAAGGCTAAGCACTCGCATCAAATTGAAAGCGGGTGAGCTTATTCATTTTTAAGGTTACTGCTTTAAGGTCGAGTGCTCTCCTGGGGATTGCGTCACCATCTTCCCTTCCCACTTACGAACTTGTGAATAACCCAATAAGCTAAAGAAGACCCTTTCTTGCATTTTGTGACTTCGGCTATGCATGCCCAAAAGCATATTACTTAATAGCATTTCCTAAATTAATGAGGTAAAAATAGGGACCTCAAGTATGGCCGTTTTGCGGACGACTGTACTTTAGGAACTGGAGTGAATTCGGATAGCCTCGCACTAGAGACACTAACCCAATTTAGCCAGTTTCTTAAAAGTGAGTTAGGCGGACTCTCTTTTCGGGTCAAACTTATAAAGAAAACCGGGTGTACTGCATACCCGTTCACCTTCACAACGTCCCACATAAGCCTAACACAGCACCGCATGGGACAGCATGACATGGCATCGGACACGGGCAGTGAACACGGCATGGGAAGGGGGGGCCACCCGACATAGCCTCAACCGGCAGAGCCAGTAATCAGTGTTAACAGTGTCGGTATCATTAAGTATAGCCTCCACTGGTTGTTCATATAGCTGGTTCCATCTAGCCCCGGTTAAAGAGAAAGACAAGAGCCCTGTTGAAAGAGCGCTGTTGTAAGAGCTTGGTTACACAAACAAATATGGTGGTTACTCTTCAATAGATTATCTAAATTATGGCGTTGATCGCTACAGAATAGTTCTTGTAATTACCCTCATTAATCAGGACAGATGCTTTACCCTTGAGCTAGCTTCTTGAGGACATAATTTTTCCTTCCCCTAGTGATAACATCACTTCAACTGGACATACGCTTTGAACCTTCCCCTTTTTTTATACTCCCCCATAAGCTCTAAAGCCTTACCCCGTGTTATCAGGACAGACACTTCGAACCTTGCCCTCGAGGCTCTAACGCTTCAACCCGTGTTAAATGGACATACATATGGGCCACCTTTTATTAAGCAAATTTACCCATATGGATAGGTCCTTCCTATAGATCTTGCCCGGCCGATAAGAGGGCTTCGTTTGACCTGCACTTACCTATACCTCATACGCGTTAGACAGAGATGGCAGCAACAAGAAGGCTTCGAAGCATCTACTACTTTAGGCTCGCAGGAAACCATACTACATAACGTTATTAGGCTTTCTGACCCCATATTTATGTTACCCATATTAATTAGGCAACTGTCTTCCCATTTTGTTATTTATGCCTTTATGTATCCCTTTACGCTTTCAGGAAAAAAAGAAAACATCCAAACAAAGTACCTTTAACGCCTTCACATAAGACCCATAGCTATTATTGTGTCTATTATTGGGGGGCCAGGCTACGGAAAACGGATACGGAAACTACAGCGCCAACAGCTACGGCGGCTACATATATGGCAACTACAACAGAAACAACGGCAGCTACAAACAGCAACAGCTACGGCACGCGGGCGGACGAACAGCCAACTAACTATAGTGTTAGGTTAGGTGGTGCAACGGACGGAAAACAGAAAACCAACCATGTGTTCTGTAGCGGTAAGTAATTTGAGGTAGGAACGTCTGTTCCATAGGGGTAAGTGATTTCGAGGGCTATGGTTCCTCCGTAGAGTTCGAGGTCGAGTTTGAGTTAAGGTTTTCAATAATATTTTCCACCAAAACTTTGTGTCTGGGCCAAACCAGGTATTCAATCGATCACTAAATCTCTCCAGCCCAGGCCAACACAGCCTTTTATTCCCGCCCAGCGGCCCCTGATCCAAGCCCAGTAGCCCAGCCCAAACATAGAATCCATTCGATCGTTGCACAGATAAATCCATATCCCAGCAAATAGAAACCCTTCACTTAAGCCGTTCCCACTGCACAAATAAGCCATTCACTTATGCACCTAGCCCCCTCCCTCCGTGTCATTCACTGCACTTCGCAATGATTGCATTATAGACGTGAATATCCCACGATAAGCTAAGCACCGCCTTCCTTATAGCATGCTTACTTCATATTCCCTCCATTTCACAATCCTATTGGATCGAAAGCAAACCTATAAATAAATTATTCCAGCCAGCAAGGGGCGCTGAACAAAAAAGTCAATTGAGTCAAGCCTGGCAATTATATAGAAACGTCACGAAATGAAATTCTTCGCTAATAAAAACTACACTTTAAGTGCTCGAATGGAATTCCTCGGCCCCCCCTAAAAAGGCGATTTCAATATCCAAAACAAGCGAATGAGAAGGAGCAAGGAACGAGCCGCTCGACCGAATATATGATATGATCCAAGGCCATATCTCCTCTGGCGGTAAGGACATCTTTTAATTCCATCAAGTTGCACAGTTCGCGACGTTGGAACTCACTCTAGTGAGGCCTTTCTTTATTAGTGCAGGCTCCGACAACAGTACAGATCCATCGAAGGGTAAGAGCCGCCATTGAAGTAATATCGCTTGCCCCAGGAATGATGATCCCCCAACAAAGAAGAGATAGGGTAAAATTTTATGCGGTTTGTTGGCTAACCTTTCTTTTTACCAACCCCATTCCTTTTGAACAATGATGATTTTCAATTCCTCTCAGCTATTCGAACCATGCGGCTATGACCTTACTATCTTCAAACTCAGCAGCTATTCAAACCATGCATAACCAACCCCAAGCAGCGGCAGTAGAGTTATTAAGCATAGGTAACAGATTCCCTCAATGCCAGCAGTATAAACTTAAGTGGATGGGGAGCATGCAGTCTCAAGTAAGGCAGCCTTGAAACCGCCTTTCTGAAGAAGCCAGCCCTAAAGGCAAGTACAAAAGAAAGTGTAAGGGATAGTAAAATATATATTAGTAGCGCACCTACCTCTTGCGATTCTTTCGATATCGCATCATCTATACGTTATTATTCTATTTATAACTATAGTTTTCTTGCTGTAGCTGCTAAACTCTGTAGTTTCTGTAGTTCAAATTAGCTGTAGTTAACTCCCGAGTTCCAATAGCTGCTTAAATGAGACTTACTTATAATTAAACTCTATCCCATTGATAAATGATCATAAATTATATTTATAATGGAACTTACTGCAGTATAACTATAGCTACTAGTTCTAGTTACATATAAACAAATCAATACGTCGATATGTGATGATGTTGTATGTATATGTCCTTGCCATTGTCATAAACATGTACAGTGTCAATGCCAGGTGGGGTTTATATGCACTCAATTCCATAAAAAAACATAATCTGGGTATGCCCCTGCACCAGGCCTACTTCTATAGCCGATAGGAGGGGGAATAGAAGTTACCCCTATCAACCTGAATAATACATGCATTATTATTGGAGCCATGTTCCAGGGGGTGGTTGTTATTGCTTTTGAATTCACTCTAGTGAAACAGCAGGGTCTCCTTTATTAAGGTAGGGCTCCAACAACGCCCAATTCTCATATGGTGAGAGCATTACCAATAAGAGTCATTCATTGCATTATTACGTTCCATACTGTATTTTATTTATTATTACATTATCACCACCTGTATCCATGGCCTCAGGTGGTTCGGTCGGGGCAGGCACAAATAAGTTTGGTTGGACAAGATGACAAATATAAATATAATAGCTTTGGGGCTCATCCAATCCAACCCAATGGGGTTTTTACTATACTATAGTGTCCAATAGGGAATCAACAAGGGAAATATAATAAAATATATGAATTGCACATATATAAGTGTAACTATGCATTTTGACTCGTATCCTCGCTCCTTACACATAGCAACCATTCTCTCTAAATGAACAACCCGTTATAACCTACGTTTGTTTGGTTGGTTGGGGACAGGATTGAAAAACCTTTTCTCATTTCACGTTGTTTTTACTTTGTCACAACCTTCTTTAGTTGTGTTATAGTCGACAGCTAGCTAATCAACGGGCCTTCACAACAGCACTCACTACCCATGCAGGACCCTTTCATTCATAGGCGGTGTTACAAGTTGTGGTTACCCACCATTTTGTTTGTCTGTTGTTCGGGACCAGATTTCACATCAAAAATTATCCAAAAATGGTGGAGGAGCGGCTCGTCTCCTCGGGTATAAAGATTTACTCTCTCAGCAGGTAGGTGGGGATGGGCTTATAAAGATGGAGAGTATATTCTTGTCTCTCTCTCCCAAAGACCTCCTAATCTGGCCGCTCAGTAAGGCCAGGCAGGTATAAACTACTATCCGTTTTAACCCCCGGCCACATGCGACATATATTCTTCCCTCGTCCGATCACGCCCCGAAACATCCCTCTTTCTAGCCGGCAAGCTAAAGACTCACTCTCTCGCCAGCTATCTCTTCATCCATCCTTGGTTAATTTACTATCCCTCGGTATATTGGTTGGCTTTAGTCGTTCTCCGTACAACCGCTCTAATAAGACTGGCAAATAAATCACTTGGTGGGTTTGTGGTTATAAGAGAAAGAGATAGTTAGATATAGAAATGGGAATGGGTAGACAAACTTCTGTTATATATGTTCCCTGGAAGACACTTCGATACCAATCCAAGCACAGGATTTATTTCTGCAGTGCTGAAGGAGCGAGAGAGAATAAACCCAACCAATCAATACTAGTTTTCGAACGAGTAGCCATGTTGCTTGAGAAGCAGGAGAATATATTAGGATAAATCTTTCCCCACTATTATGAAACGGCCATTTTCTTATTATTTCAGGGGGGAAATCCTGATTGTGTTCCTTAGCCAGATATGTAAAACAGAACAATTATGGTTGATACGTATATAATAGATGGAGGTTGGGCCCTACTATTCCAATTTAGCCTATTTGTCTTATTTAAGGCAGCTCTATCCCGCTCGATTTGATAAAGCCAACTTACATAATAATATTCTCTACCTCCCTATTCCGTGTGCAGACGCGAGCTCAAGATCGGTCGAGCTTTACTGATCACTCGACCAACCACCCCCATATATATTGAAGCAAGCTGTTTTTCATTAATAATTTGTAAAGCTCGGTAATAAGAATAATATAATAATAATAATAAGTGGAAATTATATATAGAGAAGGGGCAACGCTTGAAACCGCTTTCAATAGTTCCATGGTTTGGGGCAAAGCAGAGACAGAGAGATCTACTGGACCGGTTCGGTTTCGTGCCAATTTCCCTCAGTGCAAAAGTGGTTGAACTAAGGGTTAACCTGCAGTTAAAGCGTTTGACCAAGCAATCTCTAGGAAGGATCTAGTAGACAACTAATATAGTAGAAAGCCTATCTCCCCACGCTAAAGTCAAAACCTCGCCGGCACCTCTTCCCATCACACCTATTCCCTTCCATAAATACTTGATAACCGCCTCATCAACGCCTCATCAAAATAACACTTGATCAGGGATCTCCCCCAACCCATATTCCCTAGATGGCTGCTCCATAACTGCCTCACCCAGATAGCCTCAAATCTGGGGATAAAGGGGAGAAATAGGCAGGAAAGAGATACTCAAGGGTGGGAAGAGGATACTAATGGTGGTTGGAAATTGGGAATAATGGGTAGAAACAGAGACTAAAACAATTGTGAATACATGTCCTGCGTAGCCTGGGCCCGTAACAAATTCGAATACTTCTCCACTAATGGACTCGCTTGCGTGCGCTAAAACAGCGAGCGATATCCACTAATGGACTCGCTTACGCTAAAACAGCGACACTACTCCATAATTCAATTAGGGTATCCTTCTTAGATCCCCTACATAACTACTGCTTCAGGGTCTTCCCAAACTACCTATTCACTCGCCTAAAGGCTCCTATTCACTTGATAACTGTTCTATGACTGTTCCATCCTCATAGCATCAAATCAGGGTACAGCTAGAGGAAATCATAACGGGCAGCTAATTGCGTACATTGTTCTGAAAAATTGATAAAGTAAGAAGGAAAGGAGGAGTAGGTCTTGAATCCTCTGACAACTAGAAAGAAAGAGACAATGTAGCTGATGCAGGGGTACCTACGGCTGTAAGGGCACGCGGTGCAAGTGGCTGTCTGCCACAGGCAACGGAGGTGCCTAGGTATTAAGTAACCTCTGCTGGTGTAAACAAATTTTCCAATATATGCAGGACCACGCAGTTATTGGTAAATTCATGGGTATTTGGCTATCAGAGAAGGCCTTAATCTGGTGGATGAACTCCTGCTGAAAGCCAAAGGAACAAGTTGATCTCAAGTTGGGTTCTAAAGGCTTCTTCACAGCTACCTTCACTAGCGCGAAATACAGTAATTTTTTTTTTGAAAAAATGGCCCCTTATAAAAAGAGAATTGAAAGCCTAGAATGGTCACTGTGCTAATCGTCTCGGCTAAAGGAGATCTTTCATTGTCTTCCTAAAGGAATTCGTCTCGCATAATCCCAATTGAGTTAACGGGACCGCGTAAGAGCAGGAAATACCCACCAGTTAACGGGACCGGGGAAGACAAATAATATAGCGCAAAAGCTCTTCAACCCTTGGCTTAAAGCTCTTTCTTTATAAATCACATTTGAACTACTCTAGCACTAATGCAGTGATCGTACCACTCGTATCTATATCGGTGCACATCCCTTTCGGGCCTCAATTTCCCCGGTGTTCTCTTAGGCTACAAGGCCTCCCCCCACTAGTTGAAGGGGTTTATCCTCTTATTTATCCTGCTCGTTTTGTTAGGGTACCCGGTGACGTGCCTTCTGTGAGGCAAGACGCTAGACGAATGAAGACAACGACTATCACAGTGTTGATGTTGGCCATGAATCAAAATATCTCCAGCGGCTTAACCCAACTCAGCTCTGTATGTTGGCGAAAGCCCGTGTCTTCCTTCGACCACCATTGCTTAACTGTGTACTCTATCCTTCCGCCCGTTGTACCTTATTCATGTGGGTATCGAGCGCTAGCGGTACTCGTCCATCATCGAAATAATCCATCCATTATTTTTCCCCCGGTAGGCTATCGGCAGCGATCCTTCTTCGGGCAAGCAGTATAATAATCATATCTCATGGGGTGAGGTGTAGGCAGTAGCTTCCAGGGGAATGAGAATGCGTTGTTCTAGCTCTAATGCGGGGGTAATGGCGGTCGGTATGCGGTTGAATTGGGAATTCTATTATCCATCAATCTCATCAATTACAACTCCTAATGGGTGCACCTCCCCTCACGCTGGCGCTACATAACCTACCTCCCTGACTGGCACTACCTGACTAGCATGAATGAAACTATCGAACCTGCCTAAAAGAAACAAGCTTACCAGCATGAAAGAAACAATCTGACCAACGTGAATGGTTCAACCCGAACTACATGAAAGAAACAACCCGAGCAGCGTGAATGGCTCAACCTAGTTCCTATCCCTGGTCTAGTAACTTAGGGAGAACCTTAAAGAACTTTAGGGAGAACCTTACCTTCTTATCTAAGCTGAGTGGAGTGCGGGTATAAGCCTTTCTTCCCCTACCTATCCTAGCTTCTTATTAGCTGAATGGAGTAGCAGGTAGCTGAGTTCCTTACCTTCCCCAGCTTCTTAATGTATGAATAGGCACGGAGTGGAATGAATCATCTTCCCTCGATGTGAGTCTTAATGAGTAGGTAGGTGAGGCTTCCTCCTCCTTCCTTCTAAACCTTATTAGCTTTATGAATTTCTAGATAGATAGGCCAAGTGAACAGATTCTAATTTACCATCCAGGTAAGGCCGGGTTTTAACTATTGAATTTACCATTGGTCTTCAATCTTTCTTGATAACCCCACCTCGGGTTGTGTATGGGAGGATTGGTCCGCACCATCACCTCGCTGGGTTCGGATGGTGAGATCCTGCCCAATAGACTGGTTGGGATACTTAATTGATTGGTTCGGATGCGGAGTATGCCCCTCTCATAGGTCGAATAGTCTGCCCCAGAAAGTATGCACCGGAATTTGTCTCTATTGGTTGGTGAAAATCCACCTGGAATAAGTCTGTCTCGATTGGTAGAGATGGGAGCCGCCTCGGATGGGATGGGACTAGCCGCTGTGGATAGATAGAATGCTTGGTTAGCACCGGTACTCCGTGAGCTAGGGCTGTAGTCTTGGTATGCACCCGCGCCTAAACGAGGGTTGGACCTGCTGAGAAAGAGGCACGGAGTGAAGTTACAACCTTTGCCTTCAGCCAGGGATGTTCTGTAGGGTTGGCACTAGGAGTCTATTTATCTTTACTGAAGTGAGTGCATGCTATCCACCTGGGTGGGCGTATTAACCCTTTAGAGAATAGAACGGATCCCTTATCTGAACTTAAAGCAAGCATTGGTCACGAGCTTTTCAATACAAACAACATTACCAGCCTGGAATCACACTTACTTAATACATTTACTCCTGGGTACCCCATAAAACCTTCTGGGTACCGCCGCTATTAACTATTGTTACCAGAGGAGGCCCATACGATTCATTAATTAGAACCCACTGGACTGGGTAGGAATAGACTTACCTATAATGCCTGAACCTCATAAGTTATACACCTGTTCTACCTATATAACTTCTTGAATTAATTCTTTAGTCGGTACTGACTGCTACAGACCCTTCTATTAATCGGGTCAGGGCTAGTCAATGAAGCATTCGCAACGCCACCCACTCCTTAATTTCCCGCTTAAAGGCCAGGTTATCACTCTAAAATTGAACATATCTAGCCACGTTTGCTTCGCGCCTCTTGCTTTTGTTGCTTATTTCACTTTAGACTTTGGTGCTGGTCATAGCCTGCCTGAACTTGAGAGATTAGAAGGTTGTTATCAGTGCAGTACCCAGCCAGATTCGGTAAAGCAAGTGTGTAGTTTAACGCCCATGCTCTGTCTCTCTGTTGAACGTCTGTACAATGTGGAAAGTTCAGTTAATGGAGCAAGCCAGTATAAAAAGGTTCGTGAATACGTAAGCGTACGCCAAGTTGTAATTGGTAGCTGTAGGGCTTAAATAAATTACTATTTCTGACAAAAGGTAATAAAACTGGTCGTGCCGTACCAAGTACGAAGATGTCATCAATTGTTTTCGAACGCAGGTGAATGCTGTATCTATCCGAACGCCTGCACAACGCTGTATATAAAAAAAAAAGGTAGTATGGAGAAATAACATATATAAAGACCCGCCCAATATTGAAAGTTGAGGATCGTAGAGATTCCCATCTGAAAAAAGGACAAGGGGCACCAAGTTAGTTGGTAAGGGTGGGGCATAAATCCTAGCCATCCTAGCCGCCATTAAGAAAGAAGACTCGTAGAGAAGATCCCTAAGACCCACCTTTTTCAATAAGCTAAAAGGGCGGGTAAGATCCCATCTCTAAGAAACAGGCACCAGGTAGAGGGGCTGGCGCTAAGTTAGTTGGGAAGGGGTGGGGTGTAAAAGATTTTTCACTGTCCGGGAAAGATTCATTCTTACTTATGACTTGCCGCACTCTCGCCTATCCTCCTCGTTCATACCAGTTAAAGTCCCAGTATGTTCTCCCCTTTATTCCCCGTTCATACCACTTCCGGATAAGGTTGTCCCAGTCAGGTTGTCCCACTTCCTACGTTCTTCCTTGTATATTGAAAGGATATAAGGAAAGGTTATAACTACCCTCAAATCTTTCATCGGATCGGCCTTTATAAACGCTATTTCTTGATACCAATCAATGCAATGGATTCAGGCGTCCAGGCCCAACAAGCAAAGGCTATGGAAATTTGAAAATCAAGCGTTTTACTAGATAAAAAGAATATTTATCAACTAGGATGCATCTTATTACTTGGACCCCGGATAAACAATGGTTTTAGATATACAAAATTGCATCTCAAAACGTTTTCATTCCATTCCTCGACTCTCTTCTTTATATTCCTTGAGGGTAAGTTTTACCAGACAATTCAATAGGAACACTTGAAAAAAGTGCTTGTGGCTGTGAAGCCCAAAGAATGTATATAGTAGCCCATCGTATGTACGTAAAGTGATAGAGGATGGCAACAGTTAAGGGGATAACTTTTTCCAAACATGAATAGACATGACGCAAGTCGATGAAGTCTATGCCCCTTCATCTATGATGCACCGATGGATAACCAAGTTCCGAATAGAAACCGAAACCTGGAACGCAATTGACGATAGCATACGTGGGTCAGCCTTATCCAAGTCGAAGACCATCAACCTGGAGTCTGGCGGATCAATAGCTCCCAAAGTGAGTGGATAGTAACGCCTTCTTTTTAGAAGGGAAGGGCAGGTCTGAAGAACCTCTAACAAAGACATAGCGGCAGGTGACTGGGCTAAGTCATCGACGATACTATATTGGTGGATGGCCCTCCTCCCTCTGGTCGAGCCTGCTTGCGCATCCTAAGTACTTTAAGTGGGGGGGGGTGAGTAAAAATCCTATCCAAAAGAAGGTTTTTTTCTCAAGCCCGCGAGATGACGTATCTAAATATCAAAGGTGAGTTCTTCAATCCAAGCAGTTCCAAGGATCCAAGACTGTTGGGAGCGCACATAAAGGTCATGCCAGAGTAGGCTTTAAAAGGTAAATAAGGATGTTCTAAGTGCTCACCCCCCATCTCTGAAGTTTTAAGGAAGTAATTCCAAAGGCAGTTCCGAGGATCTCCTTAGCGAGCTGCCCAACAGAAGAAAGAAAGATTCAAAGTGTAATGGATAAATAACATATATAAAGGACCTAACAAAATAGTTTAGGCTCTATAGAGGATTCCTTCCCAGCTGAAAAGGCACCAGGTGGAAAGAAGAGATTGTTGTTTGGGGGTTCCGAAGGCTCCGCTCCTCATTTTATTTAACCAAATAGCTTCTTTCCAGCAGTTCAGGTGATCCCTTCCTCTAAGGCCAGGGGGTGCAGCATAACGCGAGGCATAGGGTGAGGTACGAAGTCAAAGTAAATGGGGTACGCAAAGAAGCAAGTTTTATATTTAGTTTGTCCGGTTGCGCATTCCAAAAAGCTTCTGATATGCGATTTGAATATAAGAAACCTGAGGTTGTGCCCTAGGTTGTGGGGGTTCAGAAGCATATGGTTCATCGGGTTAAATAAGTCGCGGTGCTATTAGGCACGCAGTGATGAATTCTAGCATTTCAGATTTATTGCTCAATCCATTCCATACAGGTGGCATGCACGAAAGGTAAATAGGCATAGTAAGGTGTCAGCTCTAGTGCTGCTACCCTATAACTAAGATTCTTCCAGCAAGCAAGTAATTTCCAACCTCCATTCGATCCAGCGAAGCCAGCCATCCATGTCTTCTCTGTGTCATCAGTTCTGGCTGTTTCTAATCTATCCGGGGCAGGCAGTTCCACCAATCCCACACCACCCACCGTTTGTTCATCCCGTTATGATAAGAGAAGGGGTTCCTCATAGCAAGCATGCCATCCATACTACTTACTCCCACTATACTTATCTTCCTGGCTTCATAAATCCAATGGGCTAGGCATTTAATTACTGATCGACTAAGCTAATAAAATAGGTTCCTCTACCCGACCAACTTATCCGCTAATACAATACAATCACTAGAGGATGTAAGTCCAAGTATGAGTGATTTATTTGATTGATGAACATCCTTCGGGGGGGTGGGGCAAGGCTATTGCAACAGCTACAACGGGTACGGGACGGAGACGGAAACAACGGCAGCTACGGCAGCTACAACAGATACAGATACGGCTGCGGATACGGATACAGATACGAATACGACAGATACTGACGCACCACGCAGCATAGATTCATTTACGTCATTTATACAACAACATAGCGTTGATTTATTCAGTACCATAGCAAGCCCTAGTAGAGCCCCATTCACATAGCACAATTTATATTATTTGGATGTCAGGTGGACCAATATAGAAAGAAATATGATGTGCCGCTTTACAATTTATTCTTATGCTGCTTACCAGTTTCAGTGAC
Organism: Larix sibirica; assembly: GCA_004151065.3. Classification (NCBI taxonomy): domain Eukaryota; kingdom Viridiplantae; phylum Streptophyta; class Pinopsida; order Pinales; family Pinaceae; genus Larix; species Larix sibirica. The sequence goes on from NWUY0304735077.1 coordinate 29,630, forward strand.
CAGAAGTTCTGTATGCGAAGGTGAATCTAGAGAGAGGATGATGTGTTGTTGTTTGCCAGCATATATTTGCTGCTGGCCGGGTCGGGTTCACTCGACAGAAGTGCTGTATGCAAAGGTGGGCCGAGAAAATAAGTAGGTTTACGACAGCTTGGTTATATATGATTCACCTAGCTGCACTAATTCAATTCGCCCAGGACTTGTTGATGATAGAGGGAGGGTAAAAGACACCCGCGTTTCCAAGGGACAATGAGAGAGAATGAAAAACCCTGGCTGGAATGGAAAAGGCCCAAGTATCCCGCGCTTTCAGGTCCGCATGGCCTCCTTGTTCTTGGATAATCCCTGCTGCCCCATGAGTGAGGTTCGATTGATCGCTATCGCTTGCCAGGATTTTAACCCGTTTATCGCTAACGCTCATGGTTATTTATTAATTTATAACACTTGCCTTCTTGGTGGTGATCGTTGATCGCTATCGCTTGCCCCATATTTTGATTGATAGCGCTTGCCGAGACACTTGATATATAGTGAGCTGCCGCTAGCCGAAAGAGACTCCCCCCACCCAACAAGTAAAATAGGGGATTTATCCGCTCCCAGTAGTTCGAGGGCAAGGTTTTCATTTACAGAAATCTCTTTTTTACGGAGGCACAGGCATTATGAGTCATCAAAGCTACTCAAACGCATTTTTTATTATTAATGAAGATTGGCTTTTCAGCAACTTTATCCATGTTTGCGCGGGATCGATTCAATTGAGGAGAGATAACTTAGTTTTAAGCTTGCCCGTTACAACGGATGGATAATTCCAATGCCCACCGACACCTGCCAAGTACACGTCATCAGGATGGCCCTTTACGCTTTATGGAAACAATACTCTCATTACCATCCCCCCCATTAAGTCAGTTTGCACCTGCCCACATAGAGATCACGTCTTCTACAAACAGCATAGATTAGATACATTCATATACAACACAACAGAGCATAGATTTTTCGGCCCATATGGAGAACACACAATAGAAGAGGCCTGGACTAAAGGCCTTGAACAATAGAGAGGTCTGGCTGGCTTTAACAGATACACATACTATAACACGAGTGAGGTGAGTCAGTCAGTTAGTCTGTTTGTGATGAATACGTTAATAAGGCAGTGGCGGAAACACTTACAGCATTGAGCCCGTGGGATATCCTTTTGGTAACTTGCCGCTTGAGTACGTGGAAAGTACGTTGGTACACTTGCTTTAGTCCGGATAATTGGTCCATACCGCTTGTATACATGTTTTGTAATGATCGCTAACGCTTCTTTAGGTTGGAGCGCTACTGCTCTACAAAACGTACTCATTAAGCGGTTTGACTGAATAAAATTGCTTCTTTGGGGGGAGGCCCTTAAATACCTCAGACCACGCGAGATTAAATTCTCTATGAACTATACCCTTGAAGAATGGGTCCCTATATGCCACGTTTCACTACACCCGTGCTTTCAATATAGCTACTCGATCAATCGATACTGGTGGAGATGCCAAGAAAACCTGGGTTTGCTTTTATACTCGGACGCTACTTTAACTGGATACCCGCCTAGGTTCGGCTGCTACTCAATTGAGCTCATACTGAGCGGATACCGGACGATACTCGGGCTTTTAGACTTTGCGAAAAGGAAGGAAGGAAATTTAGTCTCATTGGATACTCCACAGACACTTTGTGCTTGTCAGAGAGGAACTGGGAGGCGGCGGCTTATATTTTTATAGTTTTGATCCATTACCCACATCTTTCGAACGAGAGAGGTGACCCTCCCCCTTATTTGGTCGGAGGAGCAGGTTCGTACCTTACCTCCTTCACACATACCCAACAGAGGAGATATGTCACACTTTGGATAATGCAAGTTGACACACCTAGTAAATAAAGGGAACCTTCAGTACATTGATACGTTTATTATTAAAGCCACAACGTTGGGAGCAGGCACCAAGTCAGCTTGAAACAGATATCACAAAAACTCCCCCTTGTATCTCAGGCGAGTCCATCCGGGTACTTCTCATTTATTGGTTTCGCCTAATAAAAATCTATATTTTTAGAGGAGGCATAACGGAAATCAAAGAGATTTTATCTTAATTAATTTTGGCTTTTCAGCAACTTTTCCTATGAGAAGCAGGATAGACATATGCTCTGTACACTCACACTGGAAGGAAGGAAAGAACAGTACGCTTTAATTCATTCCCCAATACGCAGACACCATGAAAGCCACATACCCACATGAAGTGAAATACGCTTGTTGATTTGGAAACTGCCCAGGAAGCTCTAGCAATTAATTAAACCTTGTCACTTTGACAGAAGCTTCGAACCTTGACACATTTTATTCCACAGACAGCACTGTACGGGGGAGAGACCCCTATAGATTTAACGAGTACCAGAAGGCTACACTGGATAGATGCCGCTTACAGCGTTACACTTTTGAGGCTTAGATATAATGGTACTACTGCTTGGACTATATTCACTACCGCGACTTGTTGGGCTATATTTCACTGCCTCCTAGCTTGCATTGTGCTTGCACTATATTCAACAACGCTTGCCTACTTTATTCAAGGTGTTATAGAAAGCTAGGGGAAAATAGGGAGGGAGGGGGGCGTACCTCAGGAGAGTGTTTGCTTTAGGAAAAACTTCAATTTGATAGGTTTGGGGGCCCAACAACTGGGGCCTTCATATGTGAGGGAATCTTATAATGAAGCCGGTTCGGATCGACCGGAACAATTTATTGAATTGGCCAACCTCTTTTCACCTTAATAACTAGACCTCCTGTTAGCTTATATCACGAACTTCATGAATGCTTAGTAGCTACTGCACTATTTATATTTAGGCTATGTTACTTGCCTCACTTTTATTACTAACAACCCACCTTACTCTACCTTTATCTTGTCTTGCCTTATTAATTTTATTCATATTTTTTTGATACTACTGACGAGCGAGGGTACAAACCGCTCGCCCAACCAAAGAAGGGCGAGAAGCAAATACCGATTCATAAATTGAAATCTACTGCGACGAGGGCTTCGCGCCTTCCCACCTGCAATAACTAGACCAAGTAGCCCTATACTTTATGGAATTGCTTTATGGGGACGGGAAACTAGTAAACACCCTTCTTATCTTATATTATCAGCAGGACCGGATGGGTCACACTACCTACCTTACCTTTGACTTTATTACTGCCATCCTAGGATGATAGAGTTATGCCCATTGAATTACCTACCCTTTTATTATCAAGAAAAGATAGATTGATTTCGTACCTTATATATAGACCCGGCGCTTTCATTTATTTGTAATATGCCTTCTTCTCTTATCGGGGCATTTTCCTTTTTCCCTTACTGTTGTATTCATCCTAGTCCTTGGAGTCTGTTCAACCCATTATTCCTTCTGCCAGGAATAATATCCTCGGGATACTTCTATGCCTCCTTTTTTACCCTGCTATTGCTTTATGAATTCATAGTAATGGTACCTTCACTATGAACTTATTGGTGTTTCTGCCGAGGAGTCTTTACAATACCGATTCAGACATTAGAACCTACTGCTTTAGACGAAGAGCCTTTACCTTTTAGTGCCCGCTACCCACCTGCTGCATAGTTACCTACACCTGAATACCTAGACCTGTTCGAACTATACCACTTTATTCATCGCTTAGGAAAGAGGGGTAAGTAAGTAGGTATTGAAGGACTGTATAGGTTTATTGCTTTAGTTATGGGAACAAGGCCCTTCTCCATATGCCGCCGATGCTCATCTCTTCTATCTTATGCCGATGTATAACCAACTACTTTATAATCTGTTCTTTATGCTAAACTGGATTGAAGCTGCTCTGAGTAGAATTCACTTACAAGCTTCAGTGGGATATGCATCGGAAACTTGCATGATAAATTAGATACGGACAACCTTACAGCATGAGTTTTTTGAGTTATGGATTAACTTCCCGCATGAGGACTTGGATTTATGAATTATCTTACAGCATGAAGTATAGGTTCTCAGTGCAAGTTACACAGTTTAGGTTAATAGATAATGTGTAATCCTGGTTGGGGAATGAGAGCGAAAGGCTTGCACATACCTCGTTTATCGCTTACGCTTGCTTACTACTTGGGCTATGAAAGCCAAAGCTTCAGCGTTTTAACATCACTAATTTGAATGCGGTTTATAGCGGCACCCGCTTTCGGATCTATCCATAGGTGAGGGGGTGAGGATACGAACCACTCGCCCGACCATCGGGAGGCGAGGAACTGATTCTCTGGCAGTAGTATAGAGTTTAGTCTAAAGAGGCAGGTACGCGTAGAGGCAAGTAAAGAGAGCTAGCTTAGAGCCCCCCTCCCACTAACCCAGTGCCTGTTTAATATGGATGGGATCGGTCGCTGGGTCAGCTGGCTGGATAGTTTTTCGGGTTAGGAGAGCCCATATTAAATGGAAATGATGGATCAGCAGCGTGCAAATATGTTTTAATTTTACTTTCGAGCCTGAAGGTTTAAAGTGTGGCGTAAGCACGCTCAAATAGCCTTTGAAGAGCTCTTTGATCCTAACCCTTCTTTAGTATGATGGGACGGGAGAGACTTTTCTTTCTGAACTTATTTATTAATGCTAGGATTTGAAACCCACACTGGTGCCCCCAACCCGGTGCCTTAATATGGGAATCTTATAACGAAGCCTTCTTATAAATAGATAGGATTTAGATAAATCCTTTTTTAGCAAAAATAATTTCTATCAGTAGCAACCCACCCAGTCTTGGTTGGATCTTTGGAACTGCTTAGATTGAGTAAATAAATACTGCATTACCCAACCTTCGTTAATGCAGTGATTTATACCTTAAAAACCACTTTCTTCTGGGAATCCTTTGTTGCTAGGAAACCCTTTTGATTATTTACTTTATTAAGCCTACCTTGCTTTTATATACTATACCCATACCACCTATAGCTTCAGCCAGAGCCAGTAAAGATTATAAGGGTACGGCATTACTCTCCCTTATCTTGCTTTACCAGCTAACCAGCACCTGCCTTATACCTATACCCTTCTCATGAATCGCTTACTTGCTACTGCGCTATAACTTCAATTTTCGGGACACACACGGGATTCAACCAGCCAACCTTACCCCTTTACTTTTTTACTCCCTTATCATCCTAATTGGATAGATAATTTTTAGATTAGATACACACAACCCGGTCCGGTAAGGAGGAGGTATACACACTCTGCTGGTACGGTCAGGCCAAAAAAAGCGAGCAAGCAAGTGAAACGGGAACAACGGTTTTCGACGGAAGATGGTGGGTGGCAACGAATGAGCACAATGAAAGATCTCAACAAAAGAGCACAATGCAGGGGGAATGGTTATCAAAAAGATAGCGGAGGACGGATAGGAAAGATGGGGGGACGAATAACAATGCGGTTTTCAGTTCAGGTATTCTCTGCATGGTGGTGGGCATCGGCTTGTCCTCCTACGGCAACTGCTTGGAATGATCCGAATGGTGGTCCTGATGGGTGAGCCATTCTACTCCTTTTTAATTAAAAGACAGGAAAGAGCTGAAAGCCCATGATCGAAAACTCCCGGATACCTTATTGAACCCTTATCCTAGTGATTCACCTTCTCATGAATCGTTACCCAAAAAAACAAACAAAGAAAATACCATTAACATAACCTTTGTTTAAAAAACACTTAAGCCTTGGCAGAACGGGACGAGTTAGAGAGCATTATGGGTGGGATGGGGTTCGACTGAGGTCCGTATTGGAAGGGGTTCCGTGAGAGGTCCATATATAATTATTAGATTGGCAGCAATCATATGCACACTTATTTATATGGCAACTGCTTTGACTGATACGAATGGTTGTTGTGGTGGTACAAAGGGGGCGTACTCCCTTCCTCCCTACACCTTTTAGACCCTCTATTATAGATTCATTACCCTTAGACCTTACTCGTGAAACGAGCAACCAACCCACCAGACAATCAGTCAGTTATGGAACTACATTAGTCGTTGAGATAGAGAGTGTACGCTATTGGAAAGGTAATCTAGTGGTATACCCCACCCTACGGCCACTGCTTGATAGGAAAAGGGAATGCTTCTATGCTTGGATAGGACTCCTTTATTGTCAGAGAGAGCAACATAGTGAGTGGTGGTTGACCAAAAAAGCTAGCGGCCAGAGGAATAAAAAAAACTAAGCAAATAAAGATTGAACAAATGGTCATCCAATATATATATATATATAATCGGGGATATATACAGCTAGCTATCGGGTTATACATACTGCAATCTTAGCTTTTATTTAACATTTAGAAATAAATATTTATTAAAAAGGGCAATAGCCTACAGGAGTCAAAGAGCTTAGCGGGCAGGGGATTAAAACTATAAAAGCATTAATACTTATAGAGCCAGAGGCCGTGGAATATTCAACAATAGGGGGCTTTTACCCCGGAAAAGAGCGGAATTATTAATCAATAATGATGAATTATACTGTTTTATCAACCGGTAGGCTCATCATCAAGTTGCCCAGCTCAAGTATCAAAGTTGAGTAACAAAGCAATTGAGTCCTTCCATCCATAATTGAGAGTAAAAAAGCATATAGTAAAAGCCATGGAGTAAAAGGCATCACCTCTTGGATCGCCAGCATAGAAAGTAACCAGCAGTAACCAGCATAGAGTAAAGCAGCATTTAGTAAATCTTCAGTGGGATTTACTACCTCCTATTGGAATCAAGTAGCAGCCAATGGGTGCCGTTTAGGAGCCATTAAGTACCGGCCATATAGTTTTGGCATCTCCATTTCCTAATTGGATTTACAGCATAAAGTAATTCTTTCTTGGGATCTCCTACCGTCCATGGAATACCAGCATTTCCACAAAGATCAACTCTTGGGACCAATTACAACCAGAATTTAAGTACTGGCATCTAGTCAGCATCAACACTTGGCGATCATAGGGGAACGATCAGAAAGAGTATATTTAAGTAAAAAGAAAATTCATTTCTGTGCCCTGATGAGTTATAGGATTAATTGGGCCCACCAAAAATAGGACCCGGAGGGCCTTCCCTGAGGTACGAGGGGGAGGTTTTGAATCAGGCAAAATGAGCAATGAGGAGGGGAAATATGTCACAACCAAACAAACTAACATGGGTGGATGTTCTATTCATAAAGTGGTGTTTAGGGAGTAAAATGGTGCTTCTAAGGGTAATATGGTGGTAATAAGGATATCATTAGCTATTTCTTTTCTACGCTATAAGTATACGATTTCTATGGCTTATAATATATTCTCCCTCCTTTTGGGGCATGTATACCCACGTGTATATGGGCTTATATTTGATTCACCTGGTCCTATTCTGCTTCTAATAGCTCCAGTGAACTATTCTACTACGTGCCTCCCAGCCCTTTTGGCCGAAACGGAGACAAAGCCCCCTGCCAGCTGGTCTCCACAGAGCTTTCCATGGGTTGAATAATGTGCCATTTAAAAAGAAATAAACTAGGTGTTTCCACTCTACTACTAGCTTTAGTCCATTTCCTTGTAGTTGGCCCATGGCAGCGGCAGCCTAAATTACTACCTTTATATTATTCTTTTTGAAAAGATAAAGAGTTAAATCCAAGAAAAGAGCCTTAGTACCCGACCTAATACTATGACCCTATTACTATACGATATTTTATATACGTTTTTTAATATTCTAAAGTGAAAATAAAGTTCCACAGTTCCAACCTGTCTGCTGATCGATCTCTTATCTCTTGACTGCCTTACTGCTTCTCTCTACCTTGCTGACTTCCTGCTTCTATTAGGAGTTGTAGGGTCGAGGGTATAGAACATGGGGAAAATATTGTACCTCGACGGGGATAAGTCTATATTAGCCTTCACTCAATAGGGAGATCTCTAGATTCAAGTTGAAAGCTAAGCATCAACATCAACATTGGGATTGCCTCATTGGGAATATTTTTATGGTGGGATTGGCTATAGTGGAATCCGGCTGTTGTCCGACCGTGGGATCGCCTATCTCGGAAGATTAGTACGACAGATTTGACCTCCTCGATGGGGAGTGATATATTATCTTCAAGTAGAGATTCAAGCTAAGATCGATGCGTCAACACCTGGATCGCTACCTGATCGTTGACTCTTGGCATTGAGTGTGCAGCATTGACAAGCAACATTTACTCTTTGACTCTTGTCACCGAGTGATCGCCATCTCTCTGCATCGAGTACCAGCTATCAGAGACCTTCTGTCAATGAGACTGTCTCCGGCCAAGTAGCCAAGCCAAGTAGCCAAACAAAGTAGCTAAACCGAGCAGAGCGCAACCGAGCAACCGAGCCCGGGAGCCAAGCAAAGTATCCCAGCCGAGTAGAGTAGAGTAGCCTAACCAAGTCCGAGTATCCAAAACAGCATATAGAAACTGTTAACTGCCTGCACGAAAGCATCCATGAACTGCATGCACATAGCCATCCAAATATGCTACCATTTTGTTTTCCTTCCTATCCCGCCCGGTTTGATTTGACCAGCAAGCATCCGTCCGTGTTTTTTGTCAAGCCTGGGGGTGGATATTTTTCTCACAGGGAGGGGCCTACTCCAATGGGCCTAATCACTATACTTCGTGCATCGAACTAGACTTCGATTGAACTAGACTTCGTGCCCAATAGTTCGTACCAAACGGATTTGATTGATAACTTATTTGTCAGATGATGAGCCTGGTCGGAAGGTGCGAAAACAGGGGACGGATAAAATATTATTTTTAAGAAGTCCGGGTGTTATCATCGGGACATGAAAGTGGATTTTTCTTTTTTTTGAATACGCGATCCGTGTTTGAAAGTTTATCCACAATAGCCGGGATACCCTCATTCCTAGTTTGGCCCAGTCGGTTGACACAGGGAAGGGGCGAGGAACGAGCCGATCATTGCAGATTGATCATTCCCAGCCGAGAGAACAACCCAACCGGTCATTACCAGTCATTGCAGCACATATATGGCCCGCATAGAAGAGCACATACAGAGATCTAGACCCTTGACCTCAAACTATTCCTCGAACTCGAGCTATTCCCTCTACGGAAGAACCCCCCCGAACTCTAGACCTCGAACCTCGATATATACCTCTCATTGCCATATTACCATGCTTGCCTCGAGACTGGAACTAACAACAGTGCAGAAGAAATATAATTTCTATCTAGATTGAAATACAAACCTTTTCTCTCTTTAGTGCCTTTGTTGTTTGACTAAGCTTTCATTATTCCAGTTCTCTAAAGTCCAATCCAACTAAGTTCATTAGTAACTAGATGATTAGTAGTTCCACTAGTAGGTTCCAATAGTTCATTCAATAGTCCAACTATTAGTTCTTAGCTTTAGTTGAAATAGAATAAATAGAATCAAATCTATATTTATTATCACTCTCTTAACTTTAGTTCTTATAACAACTATGGTAATACTAATTAGCTTTATGCCCGACTCTCACTAGCCGTAGTTCAATTTGATGATTCAACAGACATAGCCATAAGCAACAGTCAGTGCCCGATACCTGGTAGCTTATACCCTATGGAAGAAAGAAATCTCTAATTCAATCGCTCTGCGGACAAGTATCTCCATGCCAAAGATGGGGGGGCAGTATATCCTTCCTGTCTCTCCCACCCAAAGACCTCCTCATCTGGCCGCTCCTTCCGGCCAGGCAGTTCTCTATTATATGTTTGGTTCGCTGTGTCCTTTCGGTGAACTGCTCAGAGATAGTTGGTGGGCTTAAGGTTAAGTTAACTGTGTCCTAGTCCAATAAGAGTAATGCTATAGAAAAAGCCTACTTCATGGAAAACAACACAAGCACTTGAGACTTAGAGTGCAGCCTGGCTGGCAGTGCTGCCTTAAGATAACTAGCCTTAAGTGCCCATATGCACTAATAACTCATACCAGTCTAATCTATATATGTGTGAATTCCCGGTCCTTATATTCTTGATGTTTTATCTAGAACTCCTATTATTCCACTCCTAGTCTTCTCGTAAGTTTTGGAACCAATAAGGAGGTCGCTGATAGCCACCAGGGAAGGGAGATGGATGATACTTGATAGAGATTGATTGATAGCCCACATTTTCCGAGAGAGGCGCTCCCGCGGCAACAAAAACATCTACCGATAGATAGCACATGTTTCACCTGAAGGCATTGAAAAAAAAACATGTTGGTTACTCATTTCAATTGAGACTTATTGGATTGGATTTGAAACTGATTAGTATTATGAGAGGGGCACCCGCCCAGTAAGGCCGCCCAGTTAGGACACCAAGTGAAGTTAGTACACCTGCCCGCTAGAGAGTGAGTTTGGCTTAGCACGTTAGGCAAGGGGCGAATACAATGGACAATGCGCAGTGAACGATTATGTGCAAGGACAATACTATGTGCAGTGAATAAATATGTGCACGGACGGGGTCACGGTACGGGGCCGAGATCAACACTGTTAGTGAGTCACAACTAGCGATGATACCCTTTAATTAAAAAAAGCTTGTTATATCTTTTTATATACCCCTTTGGAGGATCATACACAAAATACAGTGAGTGGCTAAAGAGCACGCGCCGTTCACCGAAAGCCCCATTTTACCAGGCAGGACACTGTGGAACCTACCTGCTGTTAGCGATCTTACTACCACCTGCCTTCTCTCTTTGATCTCGATACCCGCCTGGGATCTTCAATCTATTTTTTCCCGTCTCTATTTTTTTTCCACCCGTATCTCTCTTCTTTCCACCTGACCCACCTTCACCGCGCTACATCCACCAAACACGGGAAGAAGCTACCGCACTGGCAAGGGGACACCCGACAGAACCCCCTTACAGCCAAGCATAGACTGATGGAAAGAAGGTCATCGCTAATGCTAGTAGTCGATCCCAGGTTTCGATGCCGGTACTCGCTCCAGGTGTTTATGCACTCGCGATCCCGCTACTTGAGCACTCGATCCAGGATTATTTTCCACTAGTCGATCCAAGAGACCCTTATCATTCACAGGAGGTGCCAATAGACACAGGAAGGAGGCCTTGCCGAGAGAAGAGACCTTCATTACCCCCACCGGTCACTGCATGTCACTGCCGAGAGAACCTCATTCCCACACGGTCTATGCCAGTCGGCCGAGAGTCCTTCAGTCCCAGGAGGTGTCCGTTGATTTCATGTATATAAAGTTAGCACCTTACTCTAAGACCAGGAGGGCAGCAGAAGGAGGCTTATGCAGGGTAGCCCACCTCACATTTAGTTTATATACAACGGGACTATTCTTAATAACCTTCTTCTTATCGCTATTCTTTTGAAACCCCACCTCGGCATCGATTTTGCCATAGGGTTTGGAATTTGCCATACTGTGTTGTGTGGGTGCCTTACCCCTCCTTATATTTTTATGGATGTGGGTGGATGCGTGGCGTGCGTGCTTGCATGGAAAGGCTCCTGAGATTCTTGATGAACAAACGGTGAGGCAGATCTTCCTTCCTTGTGCTGGGCAGTTATAAACATTTCGCAGAATTGGAGTTCTTTATGAAATTTTTAGTAAAACTCCGAGAAATTCTATACTGTGTTAATTTCAATTCTATCATGTGTTAATTCACGTGCTATTCCAGTGATTTTCCGAAAGCAGCTTTAAAGAGAAAATCTCATAAACTAAATAGGACAGGACCAACACCAAAGCAAGCCCATGAATGCTCTAAGTTCAGGTCTGTGAGCCAGTATATAAAGGATGGTAAACAACAGGTTGTTTCATGGCACTAAAATTCATAAAGTAGGCAGAGGACGGAGCGGTAAAAGCGTTGTTTGTTGTAAGTGCCAACAGCAAAGTTGTGAAAGTGCTAACCAAGCGTATAATATATTCTAAGTCAGGAAGGATTCTCTATAAGTAAGAGGACAGTTTCAACGTACGATCCAACAATCCAAGACTGGTTGGTGGAAAAATAAATTCATCCAGTAGTAGGTATGCTGAAACATTCCCTCCCAGGATGAAAGGACTGTATCGTGGTACCTGAAGTCCGTGCCTAGGCCTGACCCTTGAAAAAGTAAGTATGTAAAAGCCTTGTAAACCCCTCCCTCATTGGTATTACCTTTTATTTATGCCCCAACCTCTTGCTTCAGGTCAGGCAGGAAGGAAGGAATCCAGTATCAGCATTCTCTTGTAGGGACGGGCTTACATTGTCCAACCTTTCTATTTCTCTTACTCCCCTCCCAGGGTGCAAGTTTAATCAAGCAAGCAATCAACTTGGACTTCTTCGACATTCACTGTGCCTTCACCTTTTCTACCACCTCTCTCCTCCAGACCACCTCCTGTTAATTCTCCTATCTCTCTCCCTCCTGGCATTCCTTCCTGGCTATTGTGTACCACTGGCTCTTGGCTGACCTACCTTCTGGCATATACTAGCAGATTCCTCCTTTTCCTATCAGCATTGACACCCCTCCCGGCGGACTCCTGGATCGAGTGATCAAGTAGCGGGATCGAGTACCAGCATTCATTTAGTACCGGCATTTAGTACCGTAATTTAGTCCTGGATTACAACTGTCACTTACTAGAGCTTCTAATTCCTGCACTGACTGACAAGAGTTCTATCCACTGATTGTATCTCATAGGCACTTACTGTATCCAGCCCAGTGGAGTAGCCCTGCCAATGAGGCAAGCCCAGCTCTGACCGGCTTATAATGATTGGCAATCGCAACACCGGCTGGCAATGAGGACTTCCTGTCAATTAGACTGTTTATCGGCGACCACTGTCTATCGTCTGACCAGCTGGCAATGACTGGGGCTATCGGCAATGACTGGAAATTGGTAAAACAAAGGAAACTGTAAACTTGGGCTGTACATGCCATTATTAGTTCCTAGTCGATCATGGGAAAGATCTATATGGAATATGTAGGAGGTTTACCAATATCTAGGCGAGGTCATTACTACTTGTTCGTGGTTGTGGACCGAAAAAACCAAAATGTGTGTGCTTATGCCGTATAGAAAGACCGCGCCACGAGCAACAACTTCAATTTGATTCTCCAATGTGTGAGTACATTTATGCCAAGAGTTTGAAAGTTCTGGCATATTTATAGAAAGCGAATTCGGGAGGCCATAAATACTGGTTGGGTGGATGCATTAAATGAGTCTCGGGTGCGCTACAGCTCATTTGCGCATGTGGCAAGGCGTATGCCGGACGCTTGCGCCGGCTTCTCGTCGGGGTAGACGCGGTCGTCGTGTGGTCGCTCGCCTTCTTCGTTGTCCCTCCCGTGATCCGGTTGTGAGTTCTCGATGATAGCCAAAATCCCAATTCTTTGGGCTTGGATGGTTCTAGTTGATAGTGTAATATAAAACCTTGCTATTGTTGTAGTTATAGATTTCTGGAGCATGACCCGTCGCTTCTGGCTGAAAGAGAAGTCGGGAAGGCAAGGCTCATAAGGTCAAGGGTGTAGGCAGTAGGAGCAATATGTCCCACTCTTCGGCATGATCCAAAACGATATTAATGGCTTGCAGAAGCTAAAATTGTTGCATAAGGAGTGTCTGAGGTAAGGTAAGGGAAACGAAGACGAGTGCACCCCTTGGTTTTCCTCCCGCAAGGGGTTAGGCATAGTCTGAAGTATTCCCGACTTGATTTAAAGTCATGCAAAAAGTCTTTTCTGTTTAGTTGGTCTAAAGGCTTGCTGGTTCTGCTCCTGGGCTTGGAACTACTCCTGTAGGCTATGACTCTGTATCCGCTACTGTATGCACTAAATAATGCCAAGAGTCATACAAGAATCGATGCCAAGAATATCTATGCTGTTACAGGGAGGGGAATAAGACAATGGTAAGAATCAATGGGGCTACTCTAGTAAGGTGAAAGAAAGGATGCGATTGAAACTTGGCTTGCTTACTCAGCTAGGATCCCGGGATACTCGACTAGACTACTACTCACAGGACCTACCTTTTATCCAATTTACCTACCTTTCACAAATGCTCTACCCATGAACCTTTTACAGGAGGTTGTGGTGGTTGTTACTGCCCACCTTTTCACATTTCACCTTTGACTTTCACCAACGAGGGGGCCTTGAGAAGCAAAGGAAGGGCCAGAAGTTGTAAATAGCCATTCACTAGAAGCCTTTCACCAGGAATAAGGATGGAAAGAGGAGGGGAGCCGGTCCATACATATATGATCTAGCATATATATGTCGACCTTTTCCTTTGTAATTTGTATAGCCGACCAAGAGGAAGTAAAAAATCCCACCCAGCCAAGTTCCCAACAAATGAGACCTGGAGGGGCATGGACTACTTGGTGGGTTCAGAGCAGGCAATAAGTTGTAGACCAGGTCTGAGGTCATAGCATTATTCTTATTGGAACTCGCTGGTAGGCCATGCCAGGTGTCATCCAGATGTCATTTTCACTAACCACTCTTGTCAGAGCCTTCATACAAATAAGTTGTACCAAATCTATTATTGTGTCGGAGCTACCACAAAGGAAGCAGCTTCTTTCAAAACTAAGGCTTGTAGTAGAGCTAGCGGTAAGGCAAGTATAGAACTTACTCTACGTGTCATCCAGGAGTTGTTTATCCCAGGCAGATGGCAATGCCGGTAGAGGTAAGTGTAGTATCCCATTTCCCTGCATGAAAGACACTTTGGAGCACTGCGGGAAAATACCCCAAACTATTTCTTGTAAGTAATTAATGTAAGTAATTATATGGTTTCTAAATGCCTTTCTTTAGTCCCCTCTCTTAGTTAAAATTCCATGGTGACTATTGGGACTAATCCAATGGGGTTTCCTACTCCTAAGTGATCCAATGGGACATCAACAAGAGGAATAATCCAAGATCCAATTGAAATCTCTAGATAAATAAAGAAATCCTATTAAGTTCAATTTGCCAGAAGATCCCTCCCCAGGAAGGACATGTTTGTGCCAAGTTCTCCACTATGCCTTTCATGAAGTTTCTCTATGATAGCTGACTGAGCCTATAAAGGTAGGTCATAGGACACTAGCCAGACTATTAGTCGTAGTAAGTTCAATGGAAAACTTAGTCCCCTTATCTTAGTGCAAACATGTGAAAGCCAGTAGTCTTTACCTTAAGAGACACTAGCCTGTAGTAGTCCACATGCACCCATGGGTATTTCCGGTTTCCCACAAATAAGAAGAGAGATTTAACTGAAGAAGGGTAGACTTAAGGAAGGTTGTCCGTACGGGTAGACTTCCCATAGGGTAAAGCTATTAGCCTTAGTTTAGTAACGTAAGTAAGGTACTAGTAGTAGCTAGAGTCTCCATTCTTTTAAAAATAGAAAAAAGAGAGAGTTAAAGCTATTGTCTTAAGCTGTAGTGTCAGAACTACTAAGTAAGTTTCTCCTAAAGAAATAAGAGATTCTGCTATATATATATATTCTAATTGCATATATACGTTTTAACAGATCTAGCCTTAAAGAAAAAACAGAAGCTTTCCAACTCTCTATCCCATAGGCCTTAGAGCAGGTTACTAAGACTAATAAAGACCTTAGAGGGACATAGGATCGAGTACCATCCATACCATCATTGAGTAAAGGCTACAAGCGGATTCGCATAGAGTGTCTAAGTGAAGAGTAATCAAAAGCCGTGGAGTACTGGAATTGAAACCTCCCTGGATCAGCTGTTGGCTATGCTCCGCTCCGCTATTAGATAGAAACGTGTTAAAAGTGCATAGTTTTCTTAATAATAAAATTTATTTCATTGTCCCGATGAAGATATTAACTCGTACCCCCAAAAGATGCTATTTTATTGGACAAAATCAACGAATGAGTATGGTAACTTACTTCATTATATATGATATTCTTATCTCCTCTGTAAGTCCTTCTTTTTATTCTCCTCGGGTATGACGTGGGCACCTCTCTTGGGTAAGGTGCTTTATAGGGGTCTCTCTCCTTTTTTTCTTGTCTGTAGTCAACTTGGAATTAGGGGGTATGCTTTTATGTAAACAAAATGGCTAAATCTATTTGATTTGGTTACATGGGGGGAAAAGAGAAAGCGAGCAACCGGCGGCAATTTCTTACTAGAATCTCGGCAAGCACTACTCCTGGCTGGGACTACCAACTACTATGATAAGAAATATCTATTCCTTGCCCGGCTCGGAAGGACAAGCGGCTTCGCACCTTGGTGACTATTTGGAGCACTGCGGTAACATATACCCCTACTACTTCATGATATGTGAAAAGGTCCATATATGAGGGTCCATATATGAGGAGATCTCAATTCCTTGTTAATCAAGTAATAAAATGGGAGAGGTAATACAAATGATAGAGAGGAGACTCCGCTAATTGGGAATAATCCATGGGAGCTATAATCTACTATAATCCCCATAGGCTACTCCGCCGCTAAATACAATGGAAGAATAGATAGGGTAACCACGGTTCGCCGTGTACGGAATGAGCCCATATAGCGGGTGCACGTTTCGAGGGCAGTGAAAGGATTTTTACATCAATCTTAATTAATATACGTTTATTCGCTATTTGAGGAGGGAAATAAGTAGCATAGTAAGTTTATATAACTAATGTTTAGTGGCATAGTCAACCAAGAGATTAGGAGTTGGATGAGTCTTACCCATGGAGCCAACCGCTTCGCCAACCGAACCACTTCATGAAACATTCTACCAATAACTAACGAAGGACGTTCACCGAAAGCGAGCGGTTACACCTGATGCAGTAACCTAAAGACCCAGTTCAAAACTTGAAGAATGGCATTTCACGACGTTTCACACGGATAGAGGGCATGGCGGCTGGCCTTATTGGCCTTAATAGTCTTGCTGCAATTGCTGGGATGAGGATTACTGGGTGGGATGAACGCAATCAATAACTGAAGGCTATTCACTCAAACTGTAAGGAATGCATTTTATTATCTTGATCATAAGTAACTGGATAATAATATCGTATGCAAAGAGAGATTATTATATATGTAATTATGCTAGATAGATAAATGGTCCTTTTTAGTAGGAAATGGCTAGGCAGATTGGACATTTCTTATTGAAATGGGTATATTGGGCGTT